>OZ038404.1:17473886-17543886 GCA_964036045.1 Eutreptiella sp. 'Long Island Sound 2002' | reverse complement strand
CCACACCCCCACCCACACCCACACCAACACCCACACCAACACCCACACCCACACCCACACCCACACCCACACCCACACCCACACCCACACCCACACCCACACCCACACCCACACCCACACCCACACCCACACCCACACCCACACCCACACCCCCACCCAAACCCACACCAACACCCACACCCACACCCACACCCACACCCACACCCACACCCACACCCACACCCACACCCACACCCACACCCACACCCACACCCACACCCACACCCACACCCACACCCACACCCACACCCACACCCACACCCACACCCACACCCACGCCCCCACCCACACCCACACCAACACCCACACCAACACCCACACCAACACCCACACCAACACCCACACCCACGCCCACGCCCACACCCATACCCACACCCACACCCACACCCACACCCACACCCACACCCACACCCACACCCACACCCACACCCACACCAACACCCACACCAACACCCACACCCACACCCACGCCCACACCCACACCCACACCCACACCCACACCCACACCCACACCCACACCCACACCCACACCCACACCCACACCCACACCCACACCCACACCCACACCCACACCCACACCCACGCCCCCACCCACACCCACACCAACACCCACACCAACACCCACACCCACACCCACACCCACACCCACACCCACACCCACACCCACACCCACACCCACACCCACACCCACACCCACGCCCCCACCCACACCCACACCAACACCCACACCAACACCCACACCCACACCCACACCCACACCCACACCCACACCCACACCCACACCCACACCCACACCCACACCCACACCCACACCCACACCCACACCCACACCCACACCCACACCCACACCCACACCAACACCCACACCCACACCCACACCCACACCCACACCCACACCCACACCCACACCCACACCCACGCCCCCACCCACACCCACACCAACACCCACACCAACACCCACACCAACACCCACACCAACACCCACACCCACACCCACGCCCACATCCACACCCACACCCACACCCACACCCACGCCCACGCCCACACCCACACCCACGCCCACGCCCACGCCCACACCCACACCCACACCCACACCCACACCCACACCCACACCCACACCCACACCCACACCCACACCCACACCCACACCCACACCCACACCCACACCCACGCCCCCACCCACACACACACCAACACCCACACCAACACCCACACCCACACCCACGCCCACACCCACACCCACACCCACACCCACACCCACACCCACACCCACACCCACACCCACACCCACACCCACACCCACACCCACACCCACACCCACACCCACACCCACACCCACACCCACACCCACACCCACACCCACGCCCCCACCCACACCCACACCAACACCCACACCAACACCCACACCCACACCCACACCCACACCCACACCCACACCCACACCCACACCCACACCCACACCCACACCCACACCCACACCCACACCCACACCCACACCCACACCCACACCCACACCCACACCCACACCCACACCCACACCCACACCCATACCCACGCCCACGCCCACGCCCACACCCACGCCCACACCCACACCCACACCCACACCCACACCCACACCCACACCCACACCCACACCCACACCCACACCCACACCCACACCCACACAGCGCACGCCACCCGGCACGTCTACTGCCACCCTGACCACCCTCCCACCCCTGCCCCCCACACATACCACACACATGCCACACAGACGCCCCCACACATGCCCACACACACAGACTCCTCACAGCCGTCCACCCGTATATTCTCTCTTATAAAGTAGGCAATTTCTGATGCACAGGATGGCAGAGGGCGCATGCACTTCCCCCCCCACAGAAGTGGTCCCCTTGCCAACGCTCTCGTCAGTCTGTTGGTGCACATCATTCGCCAGTTTGCTGAAAGAACATCGTGTTGATTGCATTGAACCCTTGCTCCAAGCCACAAACCATAGGTCCAGGCTCCCAGTGGCGGCCAGGCCGCCAGGTGTGTGGACGGTGGTGACAGGGTGTGACAGGGCGGGGCCGTGCGCTCCCGCCCGTCAGATGGTTGTTCGAATTAAACTGTGCCCGTGTCCTGAGGGCAGGGAGGATCCAGAGAATCAGCCAAACCCAGGTTTCCCCAGAAACCCAAGTTTGGCATCACTGCCTCTCTTCTCCACAGTGTGCAGTATATTTTCCACCCACCCACCCACCCCCGAACCCGCACCCTCTTAGACTGATCTACTTACAGTGCACTCACACACCGGGGCCGCGCGCTCCCGCCCGTCAGATGGTTGTTCGAATTAAACTGTGCCCGTGTCCTGAGGGCAGGGAGGATCCAGAGAATCAGCCAAACCCTTTGTATCCTCTTTGATTCTTTCGTGCGCTCTGTACTGTGGGCTGTTGAGGCTTTGTTGAGGTGTGGGTAGGGCTCGGATTCAGGCTTTTGCTTAGTGGGCGAAATACCCCCCCCCCCCCGGGGGGGGGGTGGGTGGGTGGGTTTAGAGATGGGTGGGTGGGTTACCCGCAAATTTCAGCATTTTGGGCCACCAGGCACCCCCCCCCCCCGGGCACCCCTCCTGGGGTGCGGGTGCGCCTTTTTTGGGATTTGGGTTGTGCAGGGCTTTGAGACCTGTCTGCATATTTCACACATTTTTCACATTTTTTTTCATACTGTGTCAAAGCTCTGAACCCTTTGTTGCACACCATTGTCAGACCTGGTTGTCAGTTAAGTTGGTCGTGGTGCTTGACTCTAATTTCCAGGTTCTGGGTTCCAACTCCAGTGGGCGCAATTTTTTGCTGGTCAGTTTTGCTCTGTTGTTCCACAGATTTTCAAGTGCTTGTATGTGACTGCGGGCGGAGGGCATAGACCCCCCCCCCCCCGGTGGGGGGGGTAGGGTTGGGTGGGTGGGTGGAGGGAGGGAGGGTGGGTGGCTGAGACCTGGCCGAGGCCCAAACTACCCCCCCCCCCCCCCCCGGGTCACTAAGCAACAGCCTGCTCGGATCTGGCGAATTACCCCCCCCCCCTTTGTAATAGCTACGCCCTTGTAATAGCTACAGCAGGTGTAGGGACCGTATTAATTTGGTACCTAATTTTAATTCGGTACAAATGTAGTGCAGCCGCATAACACATGGGTTTGGTGACAAATTTGCCAGCTACATAGGGTCATGGACACATTTGTTGTGAGTGTTTGCCCACTTGAACCCACATAGCTTTGATTTGGGGGATATTTGTGTACTATATCCCCCTTTCTTGCACCAGCTCACCATGCAATCTTCTCTTTTTCAACCTGGGCGTCCAGTGATTTTCACACGTTCCACCGGTGAGCGTGTGGATGCCACAATGAAGGGGCCATCAGAGAAGGGGGACCTGTTTGCGGTGTTGGAGTACATGAAGGCTGGGCAGGTGGTCACACACCCCTGTGCCCCCTTTTCAAAAATCGAGTTCTTCATCCGATCACTGTCCCCATCCCCGGAGCCGGAGGTGCACTCATACCATGCATTCTCTCACGTGTATGTCGGTAGTTGTATGTGTCGTGCGCAAGCCACGCCCTTGTAATAGCTACAGTAGGCGTAGGGACCGTATTAATTCCGTACTTTGGCGTAGCTATTGGGGGGGGGGGGGGTATGACCCACTGCCGGAGCACTCGTGGCACTGGACCGCTCTGATTGCTGATTCCGAGAACTCTCTCGCATCAGTGACTTTTCTCTTATTGTCGGCATCCATGGTGGGCCCGGAACTTTTTTTCTTCAACACGCGCGCACGGCGCGACATGCAAAACAAGTTTCCGTTTTCAGCGGGAGAGAATTTGGGTGGATTCGGCTTGCTTAGAAATGGAGGAAAACATATGTTTGAAATTATGGTTCAAGCTGGCGTGTTCCCTGCGATATACGCAAATAGTGCCAAAATGGCACTTGGATGGCCAACTGGCCGGCACTGATGTTTTCAACACTGCGATAGAATGGATCAGCCCTGTAATGGGGCTCCCAGTCCTCATACAGGATTTTACAGGGGGGTACTTTTACTGGTGTCATCACTGAGATAGGGCGTGAGGAGCCTCAGAACTCTCCTTGACATCATACATGCCATGAAGGTCCGGGTCACAGGGCTCCGCCAGCTCACCAACGTCTGAACCACAAAAAAAAAACAACCCACTCCCGGAACAAGCATGGGTGGCCATTTGCTGCCCACCCCCAAGAGCTAGTCCATGTTCCTTCGCTCAGGACCGAGAGCTCAGAGTTTGAGGTCCATCTTCATTCCACGCGTGACGAGGGCATGAGGTGACACAACGTGAGTGTGCCTGGCGTGCGATGGGCGTCTGTTTAGGCACCAACACCACCGACCAGCACTACACCAAGTGCTATCAACACTCCCCTGCCGTAGCATGCATTGGAGCGGAGGAGCGGTGGGTGGGGTGGGGGGTCTGAGCTGTGGGAGGGGGGGCTCCTTCGTGCCAACAGGACTCCCAAACATGTTTGCTGCCGAAGGCGCCGGAAAATTTTCTTTTTTTGCATAACAAAAGCCCATACTTGGCTGACCCTCCTGCTCATCAACAAAGGTTACAGTGCTAGGTAAACTCAAAGCATTAAATTTGTGCCAAAATCTGTGTCCACAATGCGACAATATCAATTCATGGCGGTCCGTTTCTATAGAGCCATGCTATTCAATGTGAACAACTGACTCACACCCTGAACATGACCCCGAGGAACACACAGTACATGGGCGCCAAAGACACCGAAGAAAATTTTTTTCAGGTGACTTCGAAGAGTGGGAGCGGGGCGTGGGAGTTTGGATCCCAGGGTGGGGGCGGGTGGCTCCTCCTTACAATTTTTTTTATCTAATGTGTGCAAGCAAGCATGATGTAGCCGCTTTGATTGGGCCAAAGGTAAGATCCATCCACAATTACCCAACACATGAGAGGCAATAGTGACCTCATCAACACGTGACATCTATTGGGGATTCGGTTGCCAAACCCCTCCAATTGAAATGATGGGCACAATGTCGGTGAAATGCGTCATAAACAAAGGAAAATATGGACAATGGTTGGCGGGATTCAATCTAGTAGTGCGACGAATGGCGCCGGCGAACACATTTTTGTGTGTGACTTTTTGTACCTAGACGCGCTGGCAGTGGCTGCGGGCCCCAGCGAACACATTTTTGCGCGTCACTTTTTGCACACGGACGTGCTGGAAGTGGCCGCGGGCCTAGCGAACACTTTTTTTGCCCATCACTTTTTGCGCCTGGGCATGCCGGAAGTGGCCGCAAGCCCCGGCAAACCCATTTTTGCGTGTCACTTTTTGCGCTCGGACGCGGTGAAAGTGGCCGCCGGCCCCGGCGAACACTTTTTTGCGCGTCTTTTTTTGCGCCCGGACGCGGTGGAAGTGGCCGCAGGCCCCAGCAAACATTTTTGTGTGTGTCACTTTTTGCACACGGACGCGGTGGAAGTGGCCGCGGGCCAGAGCAAACACATTTTTGCGCGTCACTTTTTGCGCCTGGACGCGGTGGAAGTGGCCGCAGGCCCCGGCGAACACATTTGCACGTCACTTTTTGCGCCTAGATGCGGTAGAAGTGGCCGCCGGTCTTGGCGAACACTTTTTTGCGCGTTACTTTTTGCGCCCGGACGCGCTAGAAGTGGCCGCCGGCCCCGACGAACACATTTTTGCGCGTCACTTTTTGCGCCCGGACGCGGTGGAAGTGGCCGCAGGCCCCGGCGAACACATTTGCAGGTCACTTTTTGCGCCTAGATGCGGTAGAAGTGGCCGCCGGTCTTGGCGAACACTTTTTTGCGCGTTACTTTTTGCGCCCGGATGCGCTAGAAGTGGCCGCCGGCCCCGACGGACACATTTTTGCGTGCCACTTTTTGCGCCCGGACACGGTGGAAGTGGCCGCCGGCCCCGGCAAGCACATTTTTGCACGTCACTTTTTGCACACGGACGTGCTGGAAGTGGCCGCGGTCCCTTTGCGTTGTCTCCTCATCCTCCATTGTCCTTTTTGCATTTTGTCTTATGCTGGCTTATTCTTGTTTTTGTGTTGTCCTTCCAAGAATTCTTCTCCTCGATTTTTTTCTCCATGCATCATCAGTGCACACAACGGTAGTGCAGCGAACCTAGTATAGTGATCATCCGTTGCTAAAATCATGGTAGTGATTTCAAAGCGCTCCCTTCATAGTTGAAAAAGTAGACAGCAATGCTTGTTAAGTAACGTACATCCAAATATGGCACTAATCATACAACAATAATGATGCAAAGATGTATTTCTGCACCACAGAAAAAGACGTGCTTGTGTCAATCGCGCCATCCCAGTACAACTGCATATAATTGCCTTTCACCACCTTTTTTGCGGCCGCCACTCCTCTTACACCCACCCAAACCAAGCCCACAACACGCGCTTTGGCTGAAGAGCGACAAATAAAAAAGGGGCAGCGGCTTAACACAAGCACTGCTAGGGCGGGTGTTGGATGTTAAACCGCCAAAAAAAGCTGGCCCTCTTAACACTCCCCTCCCAAGATCAAAGCACCCTGAGGCGCTTTGGTTTGACAAAAAATGCATGGAGTTAGTTTCTATTATCATATCATTGTGTAGCAGCAATTTGGTCGTTGCTACTAATATAATCACAATAACAAACGACAGGGCAATCCGCTCTACCTCTCGGACCATCCGCCACTGCCAAGCGATGATGGTGTGCAAACATCACCCGGAGGCGAACAATTCGGCCGGTGAGCAGATTCGCCAAAATCCCTCTCCACAGGGTGCCGCCTGACCAACATGTGGGCTCACTGGGTCACTATTGCAGATCACTGGCAGGAGGTGGCATGGAGGGAGAAAGGCCGCCATTTGGCTGATGAGACCGCGGCGCTCAGGATCTTGCAGCTTAAGCGTCGCCGCTCGTTGTCTCCAGACACCCGGTCTAGGAAGCGCCCGAGGCACCTCCCCCCGAGCCCCAGTGTGGTCCAATTGAATGGCTCCAACGTGTGGCAAAGTCCATGACTACGCCCCGTTTATCCAACTCACGGGTCGCCCTATGAGGGAGCTCCGCTGGTGACACACCCCCTCGGGGACGGTCCGGTCCGGCCCACATTTTGTAAGTGGCTGCTGGCCACGGTAGCACCACCTGGAGGGCCCATCTGGCGCCCGGGTGTACGAGTCTTTAGACTCTGCATTCCGAGCTCATGACTTCTCTGACCATAGGCCCGTATGTTCAACGAAAATCCCTTTTCTGTAGGGGTTGGCCTTTGTGGCCGTGGCAGGCTCCACCCCTTGCATGGAATGCAGGGGTGCGCCCCCATTGGACCTCCCTTGTGGAGAAATGCCTTACCCGCTTCCCACCCCGTGGCCTTGAAGACGAAACTAGCACACCCCCTCCTGCAGCTCCACTCCTATGCCCACTCGTACCTCCCTGTGCTCCTCCTCCATGGGCAACTGTTCGAGGTCTACGCCATGCAGGTGCGGACCATCAATGGGGCCACACTGCACCATGTAGCGATGACCCATCAGAAATACCTCAAGTGTGCAACCATGGTAACACACTACATGCACGCGCACAATCAGTGGCTGTGCATGGCTTGCCAAGGAGTGGAAGAGGCATATATGGCTTCTTTCGGCAGAGTCTCTCGAAATTTCTAGGGGGACTATGACCGCACAATGCGGGACTGGTGCCACCAGAGCTACACAGAGGCAGGAAGCGAGAAACGGTCCCTCCTCTCCCGTTGGGCTGCTGCGAGTGTCCAACACCACTTGGAGAACCAGGCAGTGCGGTTGGAGACACCAACAGACCACTAGTTGACGAATGCTTGGTGTGAGAAGGAACACCACCTAGCCGTGGAATCCGACATCCTCCGCCGCCTCCTACCCTACGAAAACGTGTCGCATTGCCTGGGGGCATGTGTGGCAAACGTCTGTGCACTAGTCCCTGCCCTCTTTTGGGCCCTAGAAAAGGCAAGGGTGAGGCAGCCACTTCTCATTTTGTTCCCCTTTGTTGGGGACCACTTCTGATTTTACTCCCCACACTTGGCGTTGGGTACCCCCGAGAGGGGTGATGTAGCACTTCCGCCCTCCTTTGGGCCCAAGGCAAGAGTGAGGCAACCACTTCTGATTTTGTTCCTCTTTGTTTGGACCACACCAGGGGTGACATAGCATTTCCGCCCACATGTGGGCCGCCAGAAAGCAGGGGCGAGGCAGCCAAATCTTATTACGTCTCCTTGTTTCGTTTCGTTGCGTTTGGTTTTTTTGTTTTAGTCACGTGGTCCAAGGGGCGGCTCCTCTTGTGGAAATTGTAGTAGCCAACCCTGACTCCGGCTCCGGCTCTTCTTCCGACTCTGACTCTGTCTCTGAATCTAACTGTGAATCTTACTCCGACGCTGACTCTCACTCCGACTGTGACTCTCACTAGGTCATGTGGTTCTCATGGAAGTCTTTGGTAGGGCGCTACACACATGTGTAGCCGGAATTGACCGGGGACCAAGTTTCCTTAAACACAAATACCACCGCCATTTGAACCACGAAGGTCCCGAGGGTGGTTTTGGGGGGTCCCGTCAATTGAGCCTTTTTTGGGGGGGGGAGGTCCTAGCCACTTGGCTCTATCGACCCCCCCCTCCCCCCTCCAAATGCAAGCCCGCCCGGTTACCCCAGTGGCACCTCAAAATGGGTCAACAGGGTCCACTGGGGGTAAAAAAAAAGCTTTATTCCAAAAGTGATTGTGGACCATGTGGGATGCCAAAACGAGTGTTTTTAGCCCGGTTTGAGCCCGTGGTGGCCCGTTTTGGCCCTCCGAACATCCCAAAATCCCTTCAAACCGGGCTGTTTTACGACCAAAAGCGGGTGAAAAATGGGTCAAAAACGTGTCTTTCCAAAACTGATCCCGGGCTAGTTGGGGTGCACAAACAAATGAAATGAGCCCGTTTTGGGCCCAGTTTGAGCCGTTTTGGCCCCTTCAAAGTCCAAAAAAAGCCTGGACAATGGACCACTTTGAGACCAAAACTGCGTCAACACACACACACACACACACACACACACACACACACACACACACACAATGGGTCAAAAACGCGTTTTTCCAAGAACAATCTTGGACCATTTGGGGTGCACATACAAGTGAAATGAGCCCATTTTGAGCCCATTTTTGACCTATTTTGGCCCTCTAAAGTCCGAAATCCTTCGGGCAACGGGTTCTCTTTTCTCTCTTCGAGGTGCCTTGCCGAAGGCAATAGAATTTTATGTTCAGGTAGCCAGAGGACCCATATACCCTCTGGCGATGATGTGGAAGGCACGGGGCGTATAGATGCTTTGCCAACGACTCACATGGCTTGATACTCGCGCCTAAATAATACAAGCACGATACCAGCATACCACCAGGAGGCTACCAGGAGGCATACCTAGGCCTCCCAGGCCACCGATGCCTCCAAGGCGGTAGCACATGAATACCATCGACACTTGAGATACTGTGCATACGTACAGCGGACTGCCAGCAGGACACTTTCTCTTTTTTTTTGTGACAAACTTGATCCTTTGACAAGGATTGCCAAGGATGTTTGTTTGTTTGTTTGTTTCATCGCATTTTGGACAATGCTCTGGAGCGTTTGGTGGCTCTCCTTTTGACACTGTACTGACATTCATATCTAGTGTGATTCCGGGCGACAACCATCATCGATTTATGGCCAAACTGCGGCCTTGTCTAAGGTACAGAGCAGGCAGTTTTTGATGAGGAGGGTTCGGGGGTCTAGTAATCACCCGTCACGCCACTCGGCAAATTGAAAAAATGACGCGTTTTCCCGTTTCTTTCGCCCCCCCTTTTTTCCCCCGTTTTTGGGTGTTTTTCAATGTTTTTTTTGCGTTTTTTTAGATGTTTTTCCAATTGTGCAAGTCATTTGTTGAATGTTTGAGCCATAAAAGTTCCAATTTTCTTACTTTTTTGCATGTTTTTTTTGGTGCAATTCATTGTGCGCGCATCGTCAAACTAAACAGGTTCACGAGGTCATGATTTTAGGCCAATATGCGGTTGATCCATGTTTGGGAAGGTTTACGTTCAAGCGCATGACATGTAGGAAGGGTTGAGGTGGACAACTTAGGGGACTCAGGCAAGGCATCATGATTTGTTGTGGCTTCTTTCAGATAAGGTTTGGGTGAGCACCTCAATTTAGCAAGGGATATTGAACGGTTTTGATTTCGATATCGCAAGCGTTTAGGTGGGCACCAAAGGCTATCCCAGGACAGTGGGATGATTAGTTGTGGCTCTGCTCAAGGAAGGGTTTGCATGGGGCATAAAGATCTCCAAGGGATAGTGGGTGTTCAAAAGTGTTGCAAGACGGTCACTTGGAAGTGACATTCTCTGTTGCCTTGCTGCCACGCTTTCACCTTTCTCTCTTACACCTTTTAGCTCATGCTGCCCGTGTGGCTACGCCCCGAGTTAGGGGGTGCATGGGCCAAGTTTGCTTTAGTGGCTAGTGCCGTCTCCCACTTAAACTCCAATGGGATAAAATTGTTCGCCACACAGGTGTCCCGGGCCGCCAAGAAGTCCAAGCAACGGGACGGCTGGCAATTCCGTGCTACGGAGCCCGATGGGGATGCCGAGCCTTTCGTTGGCCCCGCCGACACGATGCCTACCACGGTATCCTCATTCTTCGCCCCGACATCCGAGCTACCTTCTTGTGGGTGTTGTGGTGAGAAACTGCTGGGAGACATTGTCATGTGCGTCCCATGTGCTACCACGGTGGCTGTGCGGAGCTGTGTGGTTCCTGTCTGCCAGGATGGGTGCATCCCCGGTTGAGGGAACTCCCTAGGCAATGCACCACATTATCCCATTTGCAAACGGTAACCAAGGCCTACCTATTTGCCATTGCGGATTAAACCGCCGCTGAAACCTCTTCTTCTTCGTCATTGGGGGTGATGGTGTTTGTGGCTTTGGGGGGCACACTTTACGCACCACCTCAATGCGGAATGGCACCTACACGGTGCATGCAAGATGCACTCGATGCTTGCAGGCCTTGCATGGCCGCATGACGTCACCCGGTGGAGAGTCACACACACGCCACACACATCGGAAGCATTTGGTGCCCTGCTTGCAAAGGGCATGCACCTGTTTGCTGCAACCTGGGCCTCTGGTGTGCATGCGGTGGCCGTGGCGCTTTGGAAAAGTGGTGGTGCATCCACCACGGTCATCGGTGCCCTACCCCTACCAGTGCGCGCCGCCATCTTTGACGTGTTCCATCTCGTCTACCGACCGGTAAAGCGGTATGGGTCATTTACCGATCTAGCGGCTGATGCTGCCACAATGGTTGGCGGGGCAGTGGCGCCACCTTACCGCTCACCACTTGCTGCGCGGGAGATTATGCACTCCATTGCAGCACCTATCCGCGCAGCAAGGGAAGAGGATATCACACAGCCCTCGTTTTTTGCCCTAGTGTCGGGTAGCTCGACGGATCGCGGTGCCAACAAGCAAGAGTTGGTTTACGCGCGGACGGTGTCCATGGGACGAAGCCGTACTTTCTTTGTGGGGCTCCAGGGCTTTGCAAGCCGGCACGGCCGTTGCGATCCTTGCAGCGTATAAGCAATTGATGTTGCGCGCTGGACTCCCCGTAGACCAATGGATTGGCCGAGTTTTTTGGTACTGTGCGGACGGGGCCGCCGTCATGCAATCCAGCGTGAACGGAGTCTGCGGGCTTTTGGTGCGGCTACAGAAGGAGGTCCTTGGCTACTTGGTCGTGGTACCAGTACATGCAAATTGCCACCGCGCCGACCTCGCATTCCGTGATGCGATGGATAGCAGCCATGCACCACATTGCCGATACCACAAATGCCATGGTGATGTGGTACCGGAATGCCCCAACGCGGCAAGCATCAGACTAAAAATTTAAAATTCCTGGTACACCAGTGGACATAAATTGGGACACTAGGACCTATGGCAAGCATCAAACTAAAGATTTAAAATTCTTGGTACACCAGCAGAGGCCAACAGAGGCATAAATTGGGACACTGGGACCTATGGCAAGCATCAAACTAAAAATTTAAAATGCTTGGTACACCAGCGGAGGCCAACAGGGGCACAAATTGGGACATTGGGACCTATGGCAAGCATCAAACTAAAAATTTAAAACTCCTAGTACACCAGCAGAGGCCAACGGGCACATAAATTGGGACACTGGGACCTATGGCAAGCATGAGACTAAAAATTTAAAATGCTTGGTACACCAGCGGACGCCAACAGGCGCATAAATTGGGACACTGGAACCTATGGCAAGCATCAAACTAAAAGTTTAAAATTCCTAGTGCACCAGCAGAGGCCAACAACCGCATAAATTGGGACACTGGGACCTATGGCAAGCATCAGACTAAAAATTTCAAATTCTTGGTACACTAGCGGAGGCCAACAGGCGCATAAATGTGGACGGTAGGACCTATGGCAAGCATCAGACTAAAAATTTAAAATGCTTGGTACACCAGCAGAGGCCAACAGGAACATAAATTGGGACACTGGGACCTATGGCAAGCATAAGACTAAAAATTTCAAATGCTTGGTACACCAGCAGAGGCCAACAGGCGCATAAATTGGGACACTAGGACCTATGGCAAGCATGAGACTAAAAATTTAAAATGCTTGGTACACTAGCGGAGGCCAACACGGGCATAAATTGGGACACTGGAACCTATGGCAAGCATCAAACTAAAAGTTTAAAATTCTTGGTACATCAGCACAGGCCAACAAAGGCATAAATTGGGACACTGGGACCTATGGCAAGCATCAAACTAAAAATTTAAAATGCTTGGTACACCAGCAGAGGCCAACAGGGACACAAATTGGGACAATGGGACCTATGGCAAGCATCCAACTAAAAATTTAAAATGCTTGGTACACCAGCAGAGGCCAACAACCGCATAAATTGCGACATTGGGACCTATGGCAAGCATCAGACAAAAAATTTAAAATGCTTGGTACACCAGCGGAGGCCAACAGGGGCATAAATTGTGACGCTGCGACCTATGGCAAGCATCAAACTAAAAATTTAAAATGCTTGGTACACCAGCAGAGGCCAACAGGCGCATAAATTGGGACAATGGGACCTATGGCAAGCATCAGACCAAAAATTTAAAATGCTTGGTACACCACCAGAGGCCAACAAAGGCATAAATTGGGACGGTAGGACCTATGGCAAGCATCAGACTAAAAATTTAAAATGCTTGGCACACCAGCAGAGGCCAACAGGAACATAAATTGGGACACTGGGACCTATGGCAAGCATGGGCCTACAAATTTAAAATTCCTAGTGCACCAGCAGCGGCCAACAAGGGCATAAATTGCAGGGGTGTAAGCTCATCGACTTTTCGGTGAGTGCAGTGAGTTCCCATTTTGCCCGTTTTGCAGTCGGTGAGTTGTGGTGTGTAGTTTTTAATAACAGCGTGTGAAGGGGACTTCTCTTGCGTGTCTTGTAGTGCTTGCATGGCTGGGGTTGTATTCAAGCTCAGGCTCAGACTCTTGCAAATGCTCAACGGTGCAGTGTTCTCACGTTTCCCCTTTTTGTGTAGTGCTATGGATCCCCCAAGTTTTTGTGCACACAATGGTTCACTTTTTGTGAACAACAGTTGGGCAGTCAAGCAGGAGTGGTGGACTAGTTATGATGCCTCAAGGAAGTTGACACGATATTCACCAATGGTGGGATAGCATGAAAGACCGCCTACCCATGATGTATCCATATGCTATCCAAACCTTGTGCATTCCGCACACCTCGTGTGACGTGGAGCGCTCCTTTTCCATGTTGAAGAATGTGCGCTCAGAAAAGCAATACAATATGCAACATGCGTTGCACAAAGCGTATCTCTCATTTGGATTCAACGGCGTCGTGGATGCCTCATAACAGCCGCATACTCAAAGGAAATGATGTCCATGGTGTTGCATTGTGCATGCAATCTTCCGGGAGGCTTGTCAATGTTGTCATCCACCACAACCCCACTGTCCTACCACCCTTTCCCCATCTTTGCTTTTGACCATTCAATCGTTTTTCTCCCGTTTTGCACCCATTTTGCACCGTTTTGCACCGTTTTGCCCGTTTTGCCCGTTTTGCAAGGCCCCGGTGGTGAGTGGGTGAGTGTGGTGGCGGTGAGCTTACAGGCCTGAAATTCGGACCCTGGGACCTATGGCAAGCATCAGACTAAAAATTTAAAATGCTTGGTACACCAGCAGAGGCCAACAGGGGCACAAATTGGGACACTGGGACCTATGGCAAGCATCAAACTAAAAATTTAACATTTCCGGTACACCAGCAGAGGCCAACAGGCGCATAAATTGGGACACTGGGACCTATGGCAAGCATGAGACTAAAAATTTAAAATGCTTGGTACACCAGCATAGGCCAACAACCGCATAAATTGGGACACCGGGACCTATGGCAAGCATCGGCCTACAAATTTAAAATTCCTAGTAAACCAGCGGAGGCCAGCAGGAACATAAATTGGGACACTGGGACCTATGGCAAGCATCAGACTAAAAATTTAAAATTCCTAGTGCACCAGCAGAGGCCAACAGGAACATAAATTGGGACAGTGGGACCTATGGCAAGCATCAAACTAAAAATTTAAAATTCCTAGTGCACCAGCAGAGGCCAACAACCGCATAAATTGGGACACTGGGACCTATGGCAAGCATGAGACTAAAAATTTAAAATGCTTGGTACACCAGCATAGGCCAACAGGGGCACAAATTGGGACACTGGGACCTATGGCAAGCATCGGCCTACAAATTTAAAATTCCTAGTACACCAGCGGAGGCCAACAGGAACATAAATTGGGACACTGGGACCTATGGCAAGCATCAAACTAAAAATTTAAAATTCCTAGTGCACCAGCAGAGGCCAACAGGAACATAAATTGGGACCCTGGGACCTATGGCAAGCATCAGACTAAAAATTTAAAATTCCTAGTGCACCAGCAGAGGCCAACAACCGCATAAATTGGGACACTGGGACCTATGGCAAGCATGAGACTAAAAATTTAAAATGCTTGGTACACAAGCGGAGGCCAACAGGTGCATAAATTGGGACACTGGGACCTATGGCAAGCATCGGCCTACAAATTTAAAATTCCTAGTACACCAGCGGAGGCCAACAGGAACATAAATTGGGACCCTGGGACCTATGGCAAGCATCAGACTAAAAATTTCAAATTCTTGGTTCACCAACGGAGGCCAACAGGAACATAAATTGGGACAGTGGGACCTATGGCAAGCATCAAACTAAAAATTTAAAAATTCCTGGTGCACGAGCAGAGGCCAACAAAGGCATAAATTGGGACCCTGGGACCTATGGCAAGCATCAGACTACAAAATTAAAATGCTTGGTACACCAGCAGAGGCCAACAGGGGCATAAAATTAGACACTGGGACCTATGGCAAGCATCATGTGACCTGTGGCAAGCATCAGACCAACCCCCCTCCCAACCCCAAACCCTCTGAAAACACCCAAAATGGGCTTTTGGCATCATTTTGTGCCCCAAAAACAAAGGAAAACACCCGAAAAACACCAAAAATTGGGGAAAAAACAACTTTTTTTTCATCCTGCCCGTCATCCCGTCACAAACTCTTGTGACGGGTGTTTTTTATACCCCTGGGAGGGTTGGGCCATCGCATGCACGGACGGTTCGGCAAAGCAAGTGGGGGGCTGGTGGCAGGCAGCGTATGGTGTCTGGCTTGTACAGCACTCCGATCGCAATGATGCAGCGCCCGTGCCGGTGCCGGAGTGGCAGAGGGTGAGCAGGGCGGAGCTCTGGGGGGTTCTGCACGCATTGCGCGGGAGGAGGGTGGGGGACCGCCTGGTAACAGTGCTGGATTCTGAATATGTTTTCAAGGGGATTGCAGAGTGGTCAGTTAATTGGGAGAGGCATGGGTGGCGCTCGAGGGGTAAAGAGATAGGACATTGAGACCTGTGGCAGGAAATCTGGCGCTTGCGCCAGGCGGCAGGCTCACAGGTTGTTGTTTTGTGGCAATGACGAGGCGGATGCGTTGGCAGAAGCCGGCCGTGCAAAGCACTGGCACAATAAGCGTAGGCGCCAGGAGGAGCAAGTGTGGTCAGTGCTGGGGCTGAGCCCCATGCGCTCGAAGGTATCAACCTCATCCTGTCGGGATAAGTCAGACGCTCGCGGTAGCATTCGAAGTGCCAGCTCATCCGAGGGTGAGGGGTTTGCGTCAACGGGTACAGAGACGTCGTCCGGGGGGTCCTCAGGGGAGTCGGAGTTTAGCACAGACGTGAGTGACGGACAGAGGATGAGGCGCCGACAGCGGCGTGATAATCAACATTCCTGGGCGCCTGCAGGCGCAATGACCCAACCCATTAGGGCAGGAGGGCAGATGCACGGGATGTGCACGCACACGTGATGGCGGCTTCGCCACTGAGCTGGACTCATGGGTGCGGCTCTGCCGTGTTTGGACAAATGGTGGTCGTGGCTTCGCCGCGTTTCCAGAACATTCGAACAGTGATTTCCTGCCAGTGGGATACCGGGGGTGACGGCCATCGTCAGATTATGGCGAAAGGTACAGAGCAGGCATAGGGTTATAATTTTTTTTGGGGAGGGGTATAGGACTTGTCTGCAGCTTAGACAGGGATATTATTACTTCTATCATTACTACCTCATTACTACTATCATTATTTTCGCTGTGTATGAATGGTACAACAGAAATTCATGACCCGATAACCTGATGGTCTGTTTTCATGTTGTATACAGTGCTGCATGTTGTTTCATGCTATTTGGTTCAGGCCTACACTCCAGGCAGGCTCGCTCTCAGACACAGTGAAGGAAGATGGGTGCTGGACCATCGATTCCTGGGGTCATTCAAACCATGACGAGCAACTCATCAAATGCGATCGTTCAACAGCGTGGTTTCGTGGCGTTGATGCATCTTTCCACCGATGCCATCAACAAAGAAGCAATAGGCAAGGCCGGGGGCATCTGTGTGATATTGGATGCCATGAAACGGTTCCCATCAAATGAGGAAGTTCAAGGTTGTGGTTCTTTAGCCTTGTGGAATCTTGCCTTCCGAAATCCCATCAACCAAGAAGCAATAGGCAAGGCCGGGGGCATCTGTGTGATATTGGATGCAATGAAACAGTTCCCATCAAATGAGGAAGTTCAACGTTGTGGTTCTGCAGCCTTGGGGGGTCTTGCTTTCCGAAATGCCATCAACCAAGAAGCAATGGGCAAGGCCGGGGGCATCTGTGTGATATTGGATGCCATGAAACGGTTCCCATCAAATATGGAAGTTGAACGTAGTGGTTCTCGAGCCTTGGGGAATCTTGCCTTCCGAAATCCCATCAACCAAGAAGCAATAGGCAAGGCCGGGGGCATCTGTGTGATATTGGATGCAATGAAACGGTTCCCATCACAGGAGGCCGTTCAACGTTGTGGTTCTGCAGCCTTGTGGGCTCTTGCCTCCGGAAATGCCATCAACCAAGAGCAATAGACAAGGCCGGGGGCATCTGTGTGATATTGGATGCCATGAAACGGTTCAAACGGTGCCCATCAAATGAGGAAGTTCAGCGTTGTGGTTCTGCAGCCTTGGCGCCTCTTAGCGGTAGAAGTTCCATCAACCAAGAAGCAATAGGCAAGGCCGGGGGCATCAGTGTGATATTGGATGCAATGAAACGGTTCCCATCAAATGAGGAAGTTCAACGGTGTGGTTCTGCAGCCTTGGGGAATCTTGCCTCCGGAAATCCCATCAATCAAGAAGCAATAGGCAAGGCCAGGGGCACCTGTGTGATACTGGATGCAATGAAACGGTTGCGATGGGAAGACGAAGTTCAACGTTGTGGTTCTGGAGCCTTGGGGAATCTTGCCTTCTGAAATCCCATCAACAAAGAAGCAATAGGCAAGGCTGGGGGCATCCCTGTGATATTGGATGCAATGAAACGGTTCCCATCAAATGAGGAAGTTCAACGTTGTGGTTCTGCAGCCTTGGTGACTCTTGGCGGTAGAAGTTCCATCAACCAAGAAGCAATAAGCAAGGCCGGGGGCATCTGTGTGATATTGGATGCAATGAAACGGTTCTCATCAAATGAGGAAGTACAACGTTGTGGTTCTGGAGCCTTGTGGAATCTTGCCTACGAAAATCCCATCAACCAAGAAGCAATAAGCAAGGCCGGGGGCATCTGTGTGATATTGGCTGCAATGAAACGGTTCCCATCAAATGAGGAAGTTCAACGTTGTGGTTCTGCAGCCTTGGTGACTCTTGGCGGTAGAAGTTCCCTCAACCAAGAAGCAATAAGCAAGGCCGGGGGCATCTGTGTGATATTGGATGCAATGAAACGGTTCTCATCAAATGAGGAAGTACAACGTTGTGGTTCTGGAGCCTTGTGGAATCTTGCCTACGAAAATCCCATCAACCAAGAAGCAATAAGCAAGGCCGGGGGCATCTGTGTGATATTGGATGCAATGAAACGGTTCCCATCAAATGAGGAAGTACAAGGTTGTGGTTCTGGAGCCTTGTGAAATCTTGCCTCCGGAAATCCCATCAATCAAGAAGCAATAGGCAAGGCCGGGGGCATCTGTGTGATATTGGCTGCAATGAAACGGTTCCCATCAAATGAGGAAGTTCAACACCGTGGTTCTGCAGCCTTGGTTACTCTTGGCGGTAGAAGTTCCATCAACCAAGAAGCAATAGGCAAGGCCGGGGGCATCTGTGTGATATTGGATGCAATGAAACGGTTCCCATCAAATGAGGAAGTACAAGGTTGTGGTTCTGGAGCCTTGTGGAATCTTGCCTCCGGAAATCCCATCAATCAAGAAGCAATAGGCAAGGCCGGGGGCATCTGTGTGATATTGGCTGCAATGAAACGGTTCCCATCAAATGAGGAAGTTCAACGTTGTTGTTTTGGAGCCTTGTTGAATCTTGGCGGCGCACATTCCATCAATCAGGAAGCAATGGGCAAGGCCGGGGGCATCTGTGTGATATTGGATGCAATGAAACGGTTCCCATCAAATGAGGAAGTTCAACGTTGTGGTTCTGCAGCCTTGGGGGATCTTGGATACGGAAATCCCATCAACCAAGAAGCAATAGACAAGGCTGGGGGCATCTGTGTGATATTGGATGCAATGAAACGGTTCCCATCAAATGAGGAAGTTCAACGTAGTGGTTCTGGAGCCTTGTGGAATCTTGCCTCCGGAAATCCCATCAACCAAGAAGCAATAGACAAGGCCGGGGGCATCTGTGTGATATTGGATGCAATGAAACGGTTCCCATCAAATGAGGAAGTTCAACGCTGTGGTTCTGGAGCCTTGGGGAATCTTGCCTCCGGAAATCCCATCAACCAAGAAGCAATAGGGAAGGCCGGGGGCATCTGTGTGATATTGGATGCAATGAAACGGTTCCCATCAAATGAGGACGTTCAACGTTGTGGTTCTGCAGCCTTGGGGAATCTTGCCTCCGGAAATCCCATCAACCAAGAAGCAATAAGCAAGGCCGGGGGCATCTGTGTGATATTGGATGCAATGAAACGGTTCCCATCAAATGAGGAAGTTCAGCGTTGTGGTTCTGCAGCCTTGGGGAATCTTGGGGGCGGAAATCCCATCAACCAAGAAGCAATAGGCAAGGCCGGGGGCATCTGTGTGATATTGGATGCAATGAAACGGTTCCCATCAAATGAGGAAGTTCAACGTTGTGGTTCTGCAGCCTTGGGGAATCTTGCCGTTCGGAATCCCATCAATCAAGAAGCAATAGGCAAGGCCGGGGGCATCTGTGTGATATTGGATGCAATGAAACGGTTCCCATCAAATGAGGAAGTTCAACACCGTGGTTCTGCAGCCTTGGCCAATATTGCCAAAACCACACGACCCAAGCAAGCCATCTATGACGCTGCCGGCGTGAATGTTGTTTTAAATGCAATGACCAATTTCTTGCAAGTCGAAAGTATTCAGGAATCGTCTTCGAAGTTGTTACTGGAGCTGATGGCAAACACCTGCTCTGCAATTGCCAGGCGTCCCTTCCAGATGCCCACCGAACAGCAAAAACAGGTTCAAACCAGGGCAATCCACGCCGTTGTGGAGGCAATGCGCCAACATCCGTCCATTGACGATATTCAAGAATATGGATGTAAATTTATGGGCAGCATGGCTTTCCGTGACCCTCATGCCCAGGCGCTGATTGCACAGGCCGGAGGACTGGCTGCCATCGTGGCGGCATTGGAACACAGCCTGTTTTGCTCTGTCCGGGAGAGTGGCTGCAAAGCACTGTCAAGCCTCGGTGCAATGCACCTGGCTGCCGATCCAGTAAAGCAGGCCACCTCTTGTTGGAAATTCCGCCCTCTGCATGTCCTATATCGGCATGATGGAGGTGGTAAATGGCGTTGTGATGGTGCGACACTTCCTGGCGGGTGCAAGCAAATGGGGATTGGGACAGGATCGGGTATCAGGTGGATCAGGGCAAGAGCAGCAGCAGCAGCAGCAGGCATGGAAGAGATGTCCAGCCACGATGGTGCCAGATTTCGATGCTGCTCCTGTGATTTCGACCTCTGTGCACGCTGTGTCCAGGCCTTCACGGACCCATTAGGTGCGGTCCGGACCGTGCGGAAGTGCCCGGGCAATATGCCCATGATGGCACACATGCCGGCACACAATGCTGTTGCACGGCATCGCTCTGCACTGCAAGAAGAGGCAGCTCCCCTTGCGCCCCGCAGTGTACCGCTGCCTGCTTGTACAGATCGCTTCACATCTGTTGACGCTTTCAATGTGACCCTTCGTTAGAGGCATTGGAGGCCTGGCTGGCGATGCTGTGGAGGAAGTCCTAAATGGGTCGAGAAAGTGTTCCCGTATTACGGTGCTCCAGTGCACAGTGCTACGTGGACCTAACCATTGCGGGCTATCCCCTGCTTGGGTAGATGAGAGGGGTCTGTGCATGCAGGCAGCGGTAGACGTGCTTTTCAGTGGAGGGGGCAGGGGGTATGGGTATGGGTATGGGTCGGACCCTTGTGCCGAGAAACATCACGTCGGCCGCCGGGTTCTCGGTTGCCTCTCCGTATCCGCGACGCCTGAGGGGTGGAGCCACTGTCGCCTTCGCGATGGACGGGTGCAACTGCCCTTTTAGGGGACCCTGCAATCCCCCCCCCCCCCCAGGGACTTGCTTTAATTTTCATTCCGACAGGGGGGGGACCCCTCCCCGCCTCAAGCAGGTAGGGTCGGGGGATGAACACCAGTTCGCCAGACACTCAACGGACGCGCCACGAGTTGGCAAGATGGACAGAAGGCGATGACAGTTCTTGTGTCGGTAAAATGCTGCTGTTTTGCGTCCACGTAGGGGAAGGCATTGAACATGGCATTCCGCATTCACCAAATATCCAAACCGTTCATGTCAACAGACAATTCGCATGCTCTGCAGCAGTCGCATGCTCCAGTCTCATGACAATACTTGACGCATTGTGGAATGTGCCGCACTCACAGACGGAAGTTTCCGGGGCATATGTGCTCAAATGTCCCCACATTGTGTTCTGTGCAGTGCTGTCGCAGCGTAGTGGTCCCCAGAGTCCCTCGCCAGCTCCCACGTCCATTTGCATCAGCTGTCAACTGCGCTCCACTGGGCAGTGGGAATACCTGCCGTCTCCTCTCACCCTGTCCACTGACGCTCCCTCTGTACCATCGTGTTTGTCCGGACATCACATTCACCCTGAAAAACCCGACAGAAAACCGGGCACAGCAGTCCAGGGACAACCTTCATTGCTTGATGCTTGGTGCTCGGTTTCCGTACGCGGCTCCTTTTCACACGTTTGTGCGTCAATATACCACTCTCTGCGCACAAACCTGTGCGGAGGCCGGCCAGAGAGACCGATACGTGCTCCAGAGGCATGTCGTACGATCCCATATATACAGGCAGTCCCACCGCTGATGCTTGGGAGACGCCCCACAAATCAATCCGTAGGCATTCGTCGGCGTAGATACCTATTCTTGGTTTTTCAGTGGCGTTCATGGGCACTCACTGGAATTCATGTGCGCTCATAGACACGCACGGACAATCACGGCCTGGAGGCAAGACCCTCAGGCGCGTCAGACCCAGTCGCGCAGCGCCAGGGAAGGTGTGTGGCCGTGGACTCCGTGACCCCCCGCAGCGGATTGCATCCCAATCCCCTATCCCCCTTGCCAGGATCGCGCCCTTGTCAGCACAACAGTACGTGTTGTTTCGGTCGAATTCAGTTGTTGATGTTGCTCCCGCAAGGGGAGAGGGGGGGGGTGACTCGGCTCGGAGGATCTTGTGCATGCCGCTGTAACACCCCCCCCCCCACCACCTATAACACCCCCCCCTTCGTTGTTTTCAGTCATCCGGGGACCTATAGCCCCCCCTTCTAACCCAACCTCAAAGACAGAGCTGTGCAAAGAGACGGAGCAGCAAAGTGTGGGGGCCACAACTTCACGATACTTTGCTGCCAGTTACTTCTTCCACATCTGCATCAAAGAGGGCTGTGCCCTTTTCTTTTTTTGCTGAGGCTGGTCAGCAGCATTGTCCGCCTCAGGGACACGCTTAGCCCTGACCTACAATCCCCCCCCCCCCTTTAGCTGGGGCATTCATCAAGAATTCTATAACCCCCGGGAGGGCGATAGGTGTGTGTGGGGGGGGTGAGTTGCCCATATCTATGGGCCCTCAGCGTGTGGTTCCGGAGCATCACATATGAGTGACCTGGTGCCATGATCCCCCATGGCAGCCCTCTCTAACCTCCGTAGAAAGCAAGCTGCCGAGTGGTGTGCAGAAGGATTCCGATAGTGCGGAGGTCGTGTGGGCATAGAGTGCTCGTGGGGCATGGGGTTTGGCAGGTGTTTGCAACAGGAAGATGCATTTCACACGTGATGCTCCTAAGAACAAATGGCTACTAGAGGGGCTTCCCGCCCCTGCAAAACCTGCTTCCAAGCCCCAACCCAACCGTGCTGCCTAGCACTGTGCCAAACCTGCAGCCAGCTGTGCCGTGCGTCCCTTGATCAGCCAGAGGGGGCGGGGGAGGGGCGGCTTGTGAAACCGTCACCTTGGCCTCATGCAGGTACAGGGGACTGGACACGAGGGCATGAGGTTACCTGATTCCAGGTGGCGAAGGCTGCATCGGGGGCTGCAGCGCCTGTTTTCATTGCTGAATGGGATGATCGTCCCCGGGCGTTGCACCATGACTTGAATCTAAACCCCCCTCCGCCAATTTTGTGGGCGCCTCCCAACGGACGTGGTATCAGAGTGAGCGCATCCTCACGATGTGTCAAGTCCGCCACCACAGCTGCTTGTGGGATTATTGTAGAACTGCACAGCTCTGAACCTTGATCCTGAGGGTCATTGTGAGGGTCATCGCGATTCAGCCTCCCCCCCCCCCCCCTTGTATAAGCTACGCCCTTGTCCAAGCTACAGTAGTAGTAATGCACTGAATGAGAGGGCATAGGTCTGTCGGTGGGGACATATCGCTGAACTTTCCACTGTTTATGGCCAAGCTACAGTAGGCGTAGGGACCGTAATAATGGTGTACGTAATTTTAATTACGTACGAAATGTAGTACGGCCACATAAGACATGGGTTTGTTGTCACATTTGCCAATTACATGGAGCCATGGACACATGCAACATGCCACATGCAAGGCAAATTCATTCCCAAGAATGTGAAGTTGCCCGAGCCAGCCCCTAAGCCTTAGCCAAAGGCATCTTCAAGTGGTGAGCATGTGCAATTGTTCCGCATGGTGCATGATCGCAAGAAGGGTTTCCAAGCCGAACATTTGTAGGCTTCGCATTCCTCATTGCTTGTGCCAACATGGTTGTGAACCTGAAATTTTCATGTTCCCAAGGCTGTCTTGTGTTTGCATACCCTTGGAAATGTGGGCAGAGGTCAAGGTGCACTCATACCATGCGCGCGCGCACGTTTGTGTCGGTAGTTGTATGTGTTGCGCGCAAGCTACGCCCTTGTCCAAGCTACAGTGGGCGTAGGGACCGTAATGATTCTGTACATTGGCGTAGCTTATACAAGGGGGGGGGGGGTTACAGTCACACTGGGAAGCCTACGGGCGTGGCAGTCTCCCTCACTGCACAACCTGGTTTCAGACTCAGCTAATCCTCACCACTTGTCAGATCCGCTACCACAGTCATTTGTGGGATCATCATAGCACTGGACAGCTCTGAACCTTGATTCCGAGAGGTTGTCTCGAGTACTGTGAAGTGAGCGGGCGACGCCAGCTCGTCTTGGTCTGACCCCCCCCAAAAAAAGACAGATCCTGAGGGTCATCGCGAGTGCCATATGGTGAGCCATACACGCCAGCTCACCACACAACCTTCCACACAACCAAAACACGTTCGGGCGGTGGCGAGAGGCCAATAGGCGCCGCCAAAGGCACACAACCGAATACCGAGGCCTTGTGCTAGACCCCCCCCCCCCCTCCCCTTACAAGAGCAACCCCCTTCTCAGAGCAGCAGGAGGTGTTGATTCCACAACTTTTGGAGCCATGTCCTACTTTGCCCTTTACAAATCACCCCCCGCCCCCCTTTGTCAGAGCAACAGTTGGTGTTGTTTCCGTCAAAATTTCAAACTTTTGGGGCTTTGGTGTTTCTCTCGCAAGCGGCGGCGGGGGGAGGGGGGGGGGGATGGGAGATCCATCACAACCCATTCCAGTGGGGCCACCGCCCCGGGGGGAGGGGGTCTCTGCATTTCCATTGCCTTCTGTACACACATGAGCTCGAGATGGTATATGGCAGATCCAGGGGTCTCTGCTTAGCGAGGGCATCAGGTTGCGTACCGCTGCATGGCTCCTGCACACTTGTCGGTGTCCCACCCGCAGGTTGTCTTCGCGTTGCACTCTTTGTAACAGAAAGGTACCTATGGTTTTTTATGACGAGCCACTTCCTGCGCTTTTGTGTTGATCACCTTTTGTGCGCACGTGCAATAGCACAGGCTTCCTTTGGGGGTGGGGGCACTTTGATTGATTGACAAGTTGATTTGTGCAAATGGTTGTGACACGTACCATAATATCACTCGCCGTCAGTCCGGGGGCGAGAAGGGGACTGGGATGGCCAGGGACGGGGACCATCTTTTGGATTCAGCGGACACGCCCGTCCGGCGGGCACGCTCAGGGCGGTTTCAGGGTGCGGTGCAACGTACCCCACCCCTTGAGACGGCCCAACTGGGCAGCAGAGCAGGTGTTCCCCATCCCCAGACCACGCAAACTCACCACAACACGCCCATCTCTAGCCTGTCCAACAAGAGGGCAATGGCCTTGTCCAAGCACCCCTGCATCACCTGGTTTCAGGCTCAGCTAATCCTCGCTACGTGTCAGACCCCCTACCACAGTCATTTGTTGGATCATTGTAGAACTGGACAGCTCTGAACCTTGATCCCAAGAGGTTGTCACGAGTACCCCTCCCCGTTGTTGTCCTGGCTATGCCCTTGTCCAAGCTACAGTCCCCCCCCCCCCCCTTGAACAAGAAACGCCCTTGTATAGTAAGCGGGGGGGGGGGGGGCGAGGGAACCGTCACTTTCACTTTCCCAAATTTACAAGAAAGTTCGATATTGAGCTTCTGGCGCATGTTTACTGGTGTGACAAGGGAGTGGCATTTGTGCATTGCTGTGTTCTTCATATTTCTTGCATCCAAGGCACTGTACTGGACCCTGTATCATGCAGAACACTTCACGTTTTCGCAATTTCAGCCATGGATGTTGAGCATATTGACACATACACACCTGGTACGGTTGTCAACTTCAAGTGTTCCGAAGACACTGCTGTGCTTGCAAAGATTTTGGGCCCTTCAGAGCGTGGTGCTGAGTATCGGTCTATCACATATGAGCGGTCTGGCTCTATGGTGACACATGAAAGTCAAGTACTCTCACGAAAGAAAGTGGTACCCAGCACCCCCCGTGCCTAGGAACCGCCTTGCGCAAGAACCGCCCCCTGGTTCCGCGGTCGAATTCTCGCACAACTTTTTTTTACCAGGGTATTGGGTTTTTCATGGTTCTGGTGGATGTAGGACAGGTATTCAGGTGTGCAGGTCATCATTTCATTTGTGTTGCTACGGGTCCCCCCATCAGGGGGGACCCTATCAGTCACTCACAGGCGCACATCCCCCTTAAACCCCTCCCCCCTGCTCTCAACCTCTTCCCTGAAGCAACTGGCCCCTGACAAGAAACAAACAAAAGTCAGTTAAACACAGGGGGCCACTGACAGCACCTCTTTGCAGATGCAGATTCTTCCAGTGACTCGGGGTCAGACGTTGGGGATGTCTTTGACTCTGATGACAGTTCTGACTCTGACAGCGCAGGTGATGGTGCTTCTGCGAATGACCAATGTGTGGACATCATCTGGGCAAAGGCAGCCAGGGGTGTCTAGTAGTGGACAGTAGATCATCCCATGCTCTTTGGAAGGCACACTACAGCCCAGTCAGCTGAGATTCACTCCTTTGGTGTTCATTTGTCAATGTGGTTAACTGTGGGAAAGGAGAGGGTGTGCATGTCCCGGCGCAACGCGCCGGAAATATATTTTTTTTTCACGGTACGGGGCTGCCCACGGTCATGCGCAAGAACCAACCCCTGGTTCCGCGGTCGAATTTTTGGGGGAAAGCATGCGCAAGAACCGCCCCCTGGTTCCGCGGTCGAACATTGCCGGTTCCTGGGTACGGGCGGGGCTGGGTACACAGAGCCTGTGGCTGAATAGACCTGAACATGCATCTCAAACAGCAGTTTTCAGGCTTATTAGTAGTTCAGGTGGTCCCTGTTGAGCACGTGCAGCTCTTCAAAGGCGAATACTCCTGCCAGAAAAAGTGGCACACAGAGCATGTGTCTCAAATCCCAAGCATGCATGTCAATAGGCCTTTTTCAGGTTGTTCAGTGGTTCGTATGCCCTGTGATTTGCCTGTTTTGCTGCGTGTCGCGCGTCCCTTGCACAGTGAGTGGGGGGGCGAGGGAACCGTCACTTGGGGTACGTTCCCTCGGGGGTGTGAGGGAACCATCGCGCGGAGGTGTTTCTTGTACAAGGGGGGGGGGGGGGTAGGCGTAGGGACCGTATTAATTTGGGACCTACTATGATTCGGTACCAATGGTAGTGTAGCCACATAAGACATGGGTTTGGTGATGAATTTGCCAGCTACGTAGGGTCATGGACACATTTGTTGTGAGTGTTTGCCCATAAACCCACATAGGTCTGAATTTGGGGATGTTTGTGCATTATAACCCCCTTTCTTGCACCAGCTCAACATGCAATCTTCTCCTTTCGAACCCGGGAGTCTACGGCTGTGTCCAAGCTACAGTAGGCGTAGGGACCGTGTTAATTTGGGACTTTTGCGTAGCTATTACAAAGGGGGGGGGTGTATAGTAAGCAGGATACGCCAGGCAATCTTGGTCTGGCCTAGAAACAGAAGCTAATGGCCTTGTCCAAACAACACCCGAGTGTTGTTTCGCAGGTTCTGGTGCTTCCGCTGTTGTTCGCGTAGGGGTGGGGACTGCTCCGCCCGCTTGCCAACCCCCGGCCGCCAATGGTTCGGCATCCATCGACAGCGGCAACTTTGTGTGCAAAATTGCCTCTTCAAAGTCCCAAAGTGTTGTTAGCTCTTGCTTCCTAATCCAGGTGAGTGAGTGAATCAGTGACTGTGTGGGGGGGGGGGGGGGGATGGGATGTGATAGTGTCCACAGCCAGTATTGACGCTTTCCTGAAGCGCTGGGCCCCTCTACCACCGTAGCTGACCTTGCAGGGTGTCGCAGGCTTCCCCGCGTTGGACTCCGGGCTGCACAACACCACTGACCCTGGGCGACCCAGACGCGGTGAATCCTGACACACTCCTGTACTTTCTTCACACACACACACACACCATGTTATTTCATGGTACTGACCAGGGGCACTGTGTGCCCTACGCTTAGCAGTCAGTGGAGTATCTGCGCTCACCCACAAGCAGTGGCAGTACTGCTGGTCCCACACTTTGCCACAGCGTCAGTGCACGAGGTCAGGGCTGAGCCACTAGGCCACAGGACCAGACCGGCAGGTCTTGAGACTGGTGAGGCTTGCCAGAGGACATCACACCCACCGCAGCTCCAAGTGTGTAGCACTTGATATAGCAGTGGTACCGCTGCCCCATCCGGATCGCACCTTCCCCGGGAGGGGTATCTGCTGAAGCGAAACCCGGTGGTGGAGGCCCCCTGTCCGGGCCCATCCGACGCGGTGTGTGTGTGTGTGGGGGGGGGGGGTTTACAATAGGAAGCCCGTGGCCAGGGCCATGCATTCGGCGTGCATTCAGTGCGACATCCCACACAAGAAGTGTGCACACATCCCCATGCCACACTGCGGAGGCGCTGGAAGTGGCTGCGGGCCCCGGCGAACGTGGTGCACAAATGTGCAAACACATGCCATGTTTGCCACCAAATGAATCAAAAATGCTACATAACACTTGCCTTTCCGGGCCGAATATACAAGCTTCGGCACCTCCAAAGCAAAGAGGCACCAACTGGCTACGGAACCCTTGCTTTCTCAATATTGTAGAGTGGGAACGTTGCGTGATGCCTGACCGATGCCTTACGCCCCCCCCCCCCCCTGTATAAGCTACGCCCTTGTCTAAGCTACAATAGGCGTAGGGACCGTAATTGCCGAGCTGGGTTTACCCTGTCGAGGTTTTACACCACCTTTTAGGGTCCAAGGGTGAGCAACACATTTTTACCGAGCTGGGTTTACCCTGTCGAGGTTTTACACCACCTTTTAGGGCTAAGGGTGAGCAACACAATTTTACCGAGCTGGGTTTACCCTGTCGAGGTTTTACACCACCTTTTAGGGTCCAAGGCTGAGCTACACATTTTAGCAAGCAGCAAGCAAGCAGCAGCAAGCAGCAGCAGGCGGTCCAAAAGTCCTTGCGACCACACCGTGGCTCCAAACCGGTATCCAAGTAGCTCAAAACGACCATGGAGCGAAGGCGCATCACCACAAACAAGTTTCTCTGCATTTTGAGCCGTCTAGCCCGTTCTACGGGCGATTTAGTGTTCAAAAATGGCCGTTTTGGGGCTGTTTTCAGGATGATCGTCCTGAAAACTCAGGACGATCGTTGGTCTGCCGCGTAGGTGTTTCCAATGAGGGCCGTTGTTTTTCCATAGTGATTGGGCCATCAAAGGAATGCAAATGGGTCGCGAATAAGGTGTGTGCCATGCCGTGGTGCCACGGGGTGGGCAATTTGCAAGCGAAAACAAGCCGTTTTTGAGCCATGTTTCAGGACAATCGTCCTGACCGTGGAGGAACATCTCCAAAGCAAGCCATCTTTCTTCCACGGTGATTTCCAATGCGTTAACCAAGACTAGGACCGAGCTCGGTCCTAGTTCGAGTCTTGATAGCAGCAACAGCAGCAAGCAGCAACAGCAGCAAGCAAGCAGGCGGTCCAAAAGTCCTTGCGACCACACCGTGGCTCAAAACCGGCATCCAAGTAGCTCAAAACGACCGGGGAGCAAACGCGCATCACCACAAACAGGTTTTGAGCTCGTTTCGAGCCGTCTAGCCCGTTCTACGTGCTACCAACCATTCACGATGGTCAGTGTCCAAAAAGGGCCGTTTTTGGGCTGTTTTCAGGACGATCGTCTTGAAAACTCAGGACGATCGCTGCTGTTTCAAGTGGGCGTTTGCAATGAGGGCCGTTGTTCTTCCATGGCGATTAGGCTATCAAATGATGGCAAATGGGTGTTCAATATGGCATGTACCATGCCGTGGTGCCACACGGTGGTCCATTTTGAGGTGAAAATGAGCCGTTTTTGAGCCGTGTTTCAGGACAATCGTCGTGACCGTCGAGGCACATCTCTAAAGCAAGAGGTCTTTCTTCAACGGTGATTTCCAATGCGTTACACAAGACTAGGACCCAGCTCGGTCCTAGTTCGAGTTTTGATTACCGAGCTCGGTTTACCCTGTCGAGGTTTTACGCCCCTTCTTAGGGTCCAAGGGTGAGCAACACATTTTAGCAGCAGCAACAGCAGCAGCAAGCAGCAGCAGCAACAGCAGACGCAAGAAAACTCCTTGCGACGGCATCGTGGCTCAAAAGCAGCATCCAAGTAGCTGAAAACGACCGCAGAGAAAATGCGCATCTCTTGAAACGAGTTTTGTGTTATTTTGAGCCGTCCAGCCTGTTCTACGGCCGATTTAGTGGCCAAAAATGGCCGTTTTTGGGCTCTTTTCAAGACGATCGTTCTGAAAGTTCAGGACGATCGTTGGTCTGCCACGTAGGTGTTTCCAATGAGGGCCGTTGTTCTTCCACAGCGATTGGGCCATCAAAGGAATGCAAATGGGTGGGGAATAAGGTGTGTGCCATGCCGTGGTCCACGGGGTGGGCGATTTCAGGGTGAAAACAAGCCGTTTTTGAGCCATGATTCAGGACGGACGTACTGACCGTGGAGGAACATCTGCAAAGCAAGCGGGCTTTACTCCACGGTGATTGCCAACGCGTTAACCAAGACTAGGACCCAGTTCGGTCCTAGGCGTGAGTCTTGATAGCAGCAACAGCAGCAAGCAGCAGCAACAAGCAGGCGGTCCAAAAGTCCTTGCGACCACACCGTGGCTCAAAAACGGCATCCAAGTAGCTCAAAACGACCGGGGAGCAAACGCGCATCACCACAAACAGGTTTTGAGCTCGTTTCGAGCCGTCTAGCCCGTTCTACGGCCGATTTAGTGTCAAAAAATGGCCGTTTTGGGGCTGTTTTCAGGACGATCGTCCTGAAAACTCAGGACGATTGGTGCCGTTTCAAGTGGGCGTTTGCAATGAGGGCCGTTGTTCTTCCATGGCGATTGGGCTATAAAGTGATGGCAAATGGGTGTTCAATATGGCATGTACCATGCCGTGGTGCCACACGGTGGTCCATTTTGAGGTGAAAATGAGCCGTTTTTGAGCGGTGTTTCAGGGCGATCGTCGTGACCGTCGAGGCACATCTCTAAAGCAAGAGGTCTTTCTTCAACGGTGATTTCCAATGCGTCACACAAGACTAGGACCCATCTCGGTCCTTGTTCGAGTCTTGATAATTGTGTACGTCATTGAATTACGTACGAAATGTAGTGCGGCCACTCAAGACATGGGTTACTGAGCTAGGTTTACCCTGTTGAGGTTTTACAACCCTACTTAGGGTCTCAGGGTGAGCAACACATTTTAGCAGCAGCAGCAAGCAGCAACAGCAAGCAGCAGTAGCAAGCAGCAGCAAGCGGACGGTGAAAAAGTCTTTTTGTGGACATGGTGTCTCAAAACCAGCATGCAAGTAGCTCAAAACGACCGCAGAGCAAATGCGCATCTAGAGAAGCAAGTTTTGTGCCATTTTGAGCCGTCTAGCCCGTTCTATGACCGATTTAGTGGTCGAAAATGGCCATTTTCAGCCTATTTTGAGGCAGTTTTCAGGATGATCGTCTTGAAACTTCACGACAATCACCAGTGTGCTAAGCTGGTGTCTCAAATGCAGCAATGACATCTAGCACCCAGGTAGGTCCTAGTTTGAGTCTTGATTTGTCGTCACATTTGCCAATTTCAGCACATGTAGCCCACTGCTGGTGCACCTGCTGGTGAATTGTTTTTTTTTTAGTCTGAAGCATCCCATAGGTTCTGAATTGGCAATTTCAGCACGTGTGGCCAGTGCACGTGTGTGTCGGCAGTTGTATGTGTTGCGCGCAAGCCACGCCCTTGTGCAAGCTATACTAGGCGTAGGGATTGTAATAATTCGGTACATTGGCGTAGCTTATACAAAGGGGGGTACTATGGGACGGGTACATACCAGCCTGCATGTGCCGTGATTTCTCTCATTTTGAGGTTGGGAGCCATGATGGGGCATGCAAGGACCAAGTAAATGTCGCCGTCATTTGAATTGATGGCTTGGCCGAGAGAATGGCACTTTGATGGCTTGCAACTGCATTTGCACATGAGAACAGACTGAGCACTTGATTGCTCATTTGTGGCATTTGTGGGGAATGCCATGCACGCAGTGCGCACGCACTGCACACACAGTGCGAAGTTTTGGATGTCGGCAAATACTCGAACCCTAGTTTTGGCCCCCTTTCACAAGTTTTTGGTTCCGTACCAGGGTTTTTTTGGCTTCCCAAGCATTTAGGATGTGGCATATTTGAATTGTCAACCATTTCCCCCTAGAAGAGGCCCATCGACAAAGTGTACACCGTCGACACGACCCGGATCTCGACGTCGTCATTGTCGACACTGCAGCGAGCCTGGTATCCGTAGAGGCAGTTCAATTCGCCATGCAGGGTACTCTTCCCGACAGTTTGATTCGCCCTGCAGAGTGCTCTTCCCGACAGATAGTATGTGCACCAAAACCTTGGTCGATTTCAAGGTGATTCTCGAACCGAGATGCTCAAGATCATCGATCGGTATGGCCACGTCCACAACTGCAAAGAAGTCAACGTGGTCATCGTCGCTCGAAGGCTCTCGATCGCCGATACTCGATGGTGGCGAGTCGACACCAGGACCGGACAGTTCTTCTTCGACGATGCTGTTGGTGATAACTACAACCAGAAGTATTGATGGACACCTAGCCAACCCTATGGTATTGACACCTTTCAATCTTGCCCCTAGTAAACAGGTGACAGGTATTCTTGGGTGAGTATCCCAGCCTCTGTGTGCGCAATATGCACGCAGTGCGCACGCAGTGCAAACACTTAGCCGTGGTGTTGGGGTTTGGGTAGATACATTCACCATGACAGTCCAAACTAGATGCGTCAACCATCCATTTCCTGTTGCTTTTTGCACAACTTCGCACAGACAAGTTCGGTACCCCCCATTCTGGGCTGTGCCCTTGGGTTTGAAAGACTGTCGATGCAACCAAGTCACCGACCATGCAAGAGCTAGGTGCATGTCATTGTGCCTCTGGGTGGACACCACCCGACATGCCCTGGGGGATAGTCACTAGGGGATAGGGGTGAGGCCCCCCCCACCCCTATATAAGCTACGCCCTTGTCCAAGCTAAAGTAGGCGTAGGGACCGTAATCAAGACTCGAACTAGGACCGAGCTGGGTCCTACTCTTGTGTAACGCATTGGAGATCACCGTGGAGGAAACACTACCTGCTTCTGAGATGTGCCCCACGGCAAGGACGATTTTCCTAAAACACGGCTCAAAAAAGGCTCATTTTTACCACAAAATGGACCACCGTGTGGCACCACGGCATGGTGCATGCCTTGTTGAACACCCATTTGCCATCATTTGATAGCCCAATTGCCATGGAAGAACAACGGCCCTCATTGCAAACGCCCACTTGAAACACCGGCGATCGTCCTGAGTTTTCAGGACGATCATCCTGAAAACAGCCCCAAAACGGCCATTTTTGGACACTAAATCGGCCGTAGAACGGGCTAGACGGCTCAAAACGCAACGAAACTTGTTTGCGGTGATGCGCCTTTGCTCCCCGGTCGTTTTGAGCTACTTGGATGCCGGTTTTGAGCCGCGGTGTGGTCGCAAGGACTTTTTAAGCGCCTGCTTGCTGCTGCTGCTTGCTGCTGCTGCTTGCTGCTGCTGCTTGCTGCTGCTAAAACGTGTTGCTCACCCTTGGACCCTAAAAGGTGGTGTAAAACCTCGACAGGGTAAACCCAGCTCGGTAATCAAGACTCGAACTAGGACCGAGCTGTGTCCTAATCTTGCGTAACGCATTGGAAATCACCGTTGAAGAAAGACGTCTTGCTTTAGAGATGTGCCTCGACGGTCACGACGAATGTCCTGAAACACGGCTCAATAACGGCTCATTTTTACCTCAAAATGGACCACCGCGTGGCACCATGGCGTGGTACATGCCATATTGAACACCCATTTGCCATCCTTTGATAGCCCAATCGCCATGAAAGAACAACGGCCCTCATCAGAAACACCTGCTTGGCGTAGCGGCGATCGTCCTGAAATTTCAGGACGATCGTCCTGAAAACAGCCAAAAAGAGCCCAAAAACGGCCATTTTTGGACACTAAATCGGCCGTAGAACGGGCTAGACAGCTCGAAATGCAACCAAAGTTGTTTGTGGTGATGCGCCTTGGCTCCCCGGTCGTTTTGAGCTACTTGGATGCCGGTTTTGAGCCGCGGTGTGGTCTCAAGGATTTTTTATGCGCCTGCTGCTGCTGCTGCTGCTACTGCTGCTTGCTGCTGCTGCTTGCTGCTGCTAAAACGTGTTGCTCGGCCTTGGACCCTAAAAGGTGGTGTAAAACCTCGATAGGGTAAACCCAGCTCGGTAATAATCAAGACTCGAACTAGGACCGAGCTGGGTCCTAATCTTGCGTAACGCATTGGAGATCACCGTTGAAGAAGGACCGCTTGCTTTGCAGATGTGCCTCCACGGCAAGGACGATTTTCCTAAAACACGGCTCAAAAACGGCTCATTTTCACCTCAAAATGGACCACCGTGTGGCACCACGGCATGGTACACGCCTTATTGAACACCCATTTGCCATCATTTCATGGCCCAATCGCCATGGAAGAACAACGGCCCTCATTGCAAACGCCCACTTGAAACAGCAGCGATCGTCCTGAATTTTCAGGACGATCGTCCTGAAAACAGCCTAAAAACGGACATTTTTGGACACTAAATCGGCCGTAGAACGGGCTAGACGGCTCGAAATGCAACGAAACTTGATGGTGGTGATGCGCCTTGGCTCTCCGGTCGTTTTGAGCTACTTGGCTGCCGTTTTTGAGCCGCGGTGTGGTCGCAAGGACTTTTTATGCGCCTGCTGCTTGCTGCTGCTTGCTGCTGCTTGCTGCTGCTGCTGCTGCTTGCTAAAACGTGTTGCTCAGCCTTGGGCCCTAAAAGGTGGTGTAAAACCTCGACAGGGTAAACCCAGCTCGGTAATTGTGTACATAATTTAATTACGTACAAAATGTAGTGTGGCCACATAAGACATGGGTTTGTCATCACACTTGCCAATTTCAGCACATGTGGCCCCCTGCTGGTGCACCAGTATTCTTTTTGATGGATCCCATAGAGGGTGCCTTGCGCGCGGTGCGCGCGGTGCAGGCGCGCGGTGCGACTTTAGCCCGGTTGGCGTAGAATGGCGGTACCATGGAATGTTGCCCCAAAGCGGTCATAGGGGCCCGAGCATTGCATTTAGCTACCCAATTATTGTGTTTGCGTGGGGTCCAGCATGTCGGGGTCCCAAGTTGGGTAGCAGGCACCTTGTAGACTCGAAATTTTCGGTTTCACCTCCTTTGCTTTCAACAGGACACATGGCAATGAATGCTGACCTGTTGGCGCCCGGCAGTAGTGTCTTTTATCTGAGAGGCACCACAGGGGAACGTGTGCCTGCCACTGTTGTGGGCCTCTCGTCCTTCCCGGAGTGTGTCGCCATCAATTATGAGCGCTCAGGGCATACACAGTATTATTGCAATTGCCCCGTGGCGCGCCTCACCTTCCCCATCGTTCGTGTGGACTCTCCGGATTCCGACTGGAGAGTTCCTCAAGGTCTAGTGATGACTCAGGTGATGAGAATGGCACCTCATGCTCTGACGATCCTTGCGAGGACGACGCATAGGTGTCCATATATATCGCCGTTCTGTGTATGAACACGAACGAATTCTGCGCATTGCGGAAGACATTTGGTTGACAACACTCATTCTGTCGTTACCGTCTTCTATGTTAATCCTTGTCACCGTTTTCTGTGGTGTTTGTGTGGCGTTGTTACCTGAAAAAGTGGTGCAATAATCCGACTCTTGATTGCAGGCTAAAGCGCGCGGTGCGTTGAGGCACCCTCATAGGCCCTGAATTGCCAATTTCAGCACATGTGGCCTGCACATGTGTATGTCGGCAGTTGTATGTGTTGTGCGCAAGCCACACCCATGTCCAAGCTACAGTAGGCGTAGGGACCGTAATAATTCGGTACATTGGCGTAGCTTATACAAGTGGGGGGGGGGGGGGGGGGGGCATGCGGAAGCAGTGGCTTTGGCCTGGGGGAGTAGGGTATGAGGTCCAACTGTTGGACGTCAATGCGGCTTTTGAGGTCCCTGAGCAGCCCGCCATTGTGGTGGCGCATGAAAGCAGGAGATGGCGTTAAGGGGTACCCACATTATAAGAGGATTAGGTCCCCCGCAATGAAAGGGGGGGGGGGACAGTTGCATGACGACACCCTCTTTGGGACACGCAGCACAAGCGCAGCGCAAGAAAGTCTGGATCAAATGTGGTCCTGCTCGTCACACCACCCGGACCACTGAAACCCGGGGAGGGAGGGGGCCAGGGGGTAGGCAAGGACGCGGCCTGGGGTCCCCCTCATTGAATGCGATTCCTGAACAAAATAATCCAATCCCCCCCCCCCCCCAAACGAATAAAATTGATCTTCTACGCAAATACGCGCAACAAGGGCCCCAATCCCCAACACATCTGCCGCTGACTGCGGTGAGCCCAAGGCAACATTCGGCCCTCGTTTGAGGTGTGCTGCAGTGCAGCAGGTCAAACAATGAACTGAGGTTTGTGGCGATGACCATATGCCTGTGACATGGGGGCATATGTGAGCTCTGTATCCGTTGCTTTATGGCCCCCAAACGAATAAAATTGATCTTCTGCGCAAATACGCGCAACAAGGGCCCCGATCCCCAACACATCGCCCGCTTTTGCATGAAGTTTCCACCAATTTGTGCCAAGTTACATCAGCAATGTGTGTGACCCTGTAAACTGTGAATAGAACACAGGTTACCCCCCCCCCCCCTTTTGTAATAGCCACACCCTTGTCCAAGGTACAGCGACCGTATTAATTTGATACCTAATTTGATTCGGTACAAATGTAGTGCGGCCACATCAGACATGGGTTTGGATGACGAATTTGCCAGTCACATAGGGTCATGGACACATTTGTTGTGAGTGTTTGCCCACTTGAACCCACGTAGCTCTGATTTTGGGGATATCTGTGCATTCTATTCCCCTTTCTTGCGCCAGCTCACTGTGCAATCTTCTCTTTCTGAATCTGGGCGTCCACGGCCTTGTCCAAGCTACAGTAGGCGTAGCGACCATATTACTTTGGGACTTTTGCGTACCTTTTCTCAAGGGGGGGGGGGGTAATTGAATTCGTAAACTGGATTGGACTGCCATTGTCATCCGCCTGCCCTGCAAGTCATGGCATGTGCATAGGACACGGGCTGCGCTAGAGCAGGCCCCCAAACAGGCAGGGGCCCTGCCGCCCCACGCCTGCGTCCCTTCCCCCTCAGCGATCATGGCACCTCCTCTGTCTGGGTCGTGATGGGGCAGGCCATGGGTGCCACACATGCCCCGGGCCCCGCCGCGCACCCCCTCCCCCCCCGCGGGACCCCTGGGCCGCCTGCCCCCCGCCGGCGCGGCACCCTCGCCCTCTGCACCCTCGCCGCCGCGGCGCTCGTGGCGCTCCCGCACCCCGTGCCCCCGGGGCCTTGGCCCCCCCGCATCGCCCCGGCCACGCCCCTTGCGCTGCACCGCGCCCCTGGCCCGGCACCGCGGCCTCACATGCTCCGCGGCGGCCCCCGCCCCCCGGCCCTGCTCCGGGCGGTGGCCTCGGACCCCGACCCCGGGCCCGCCCCCACGATCCCGGTCCCTCCCCCGCCCGGCACCGCCGCCGCCGCGGCCATGGCCGCGGCCCAGCGCAGCACCGCCCCGCCCCTGCGCGCCCTCCGCGCCATGTGCGACCTCGTCGCGGGCGCGCCCGACGGAGCGCGCGCGGCGGAGGCCCTGCGCCGTCTCGCGCAGCACCGCGCCTGGGCGTCGCGCGCGCCCGCCCGCGCCTTTGCCCCAGTCCTCGTGCGGCTCACCGCCGCACTCGAGCCCCTCCCGACGGCGCTCCGCACCCCTGGCGACCTCTGCGCGTGCATGCGCGCGCTCGCGATTGTCGCGCGCCGATGCCCCGCCGCGCGCGCGTGGCTGCGCACCGGGGCCGGCACGCGCGCCATGCAGGCCCTGGGGTGGCGAGCGGTCACCCCAGACCTCGCCACCCGCCTCTCGGGGCAGCAGGTCGCGCGCGTGCTCTGGGCGCTGGGTCAGGCACGCGCTCAGGAGCCGGTGCTGCTGCGCAGTCTGGGGCACTTGCTGTACCCTCGTGTCACTAGCCTGACCGCTCCGGAGTTGGCCATGGCTGTCGGGGGTTTGGCGCACTGCGGGGGCGCAGGGGCGGACCCGCAGCTGCTACAGGCTCTGGCCGCGCAGGTGTGTGGCCTCGGCTCGTGCTCTCCCTCATGACACTCTGGCACGGTCGCCTCCGGGGCGTCTTTGGGGGATGGGGCTGCAACGGCGCTGCATAGCGGCGGTTAGACGAGCGTATGAAAATTGCGGCAGGCGGTCATCACGGTTACCACTTTGGTTGATAGGGTGTAGTAAAAAAAAAAGAGCTTCGACGGTTGACAGGGATGGGGGCTGTAGCCAACCGCTTTGACGGTTACCAATGCGGTTGACAGGGATGGGGGCTGTCGCCAACCGCTTTGACGGTTACCAATGCGGTTGACAGGGATTGGGGCTGTCGCCAACCGCTTTGACGGTTACCAATGCGGTTGACAGGGATGGGGGCTGTCGCCAACCGCTTTGACGGTCACCAATGCGGTTGACAGGGATGGGGGCTGTCGCCAACCGCTTTAACGGTTACCAATGCGGTTGACAGGGATGGGGGCTGTCGCCAACCGCTTTGACGGTCACCAATGCGGTTGACAGGGATGGGGGCTGTCGCCAACCGCTTTGACGGTTACCAATGCGGTTGACAGGGATTCGGGCTGTCGCCAACCGCTTTGACGGTCACCAATGCGGTTGACAGGGATGGGGGCTGTCGCCAACCGCTTTGACGGTTACCAATGCGGTTGACAGGGATGGGGGCTGTCGCCAACCGCTTTGACGGTCACCAATGCGGTTGGCAGGGATGGGGGCTGTCGCCAACCGCTTTGACGGTTACCAATGCGGTTGACAGGGATGGGGGCTGTCGCCAACCGCTTTGACGGTTACCAATGCGGTTGACAGGGATGGGGGCTGTCGCCAACCGCTTTGACGGTCACCAATGCGGTTGACAGGGATGGGGGCTGTCGCCAACCGCTTTGACGGTCACCAATGCGGTTGACAGGGATGGGGGCTGTCGCCAACCGCTTTGACGGTTACCAATGCGGTTGACAGGGATTGGGGCTGTCGCCAACGGCTTTGACGGTTACCAATGCGGTTGACAGGGATGGGGGCTGTCGCCAACCGCTTTGACGGTTACCAATGCGGTTGACAGGGATGGGGGCTGTCGCCAACCGCTTTGACGGTCACCGATGCGGTTGACAGGGATGGGGGCTGTCGCCAACCGCTTTGACGGTTACCAATGCGGTTGACAGGGATTGGGGCTGTCGCCAACCGCTTTGACGGTTACCAATGCGGTTGACAGGGATGGGGGCTGTCGCCAACCGCATTGACCGTTACCAATGCGGTTGACAGGGATGGGGGCTGTCGCCAACCGCATTGACGGTTACCAATGCGGTTGACAGGGATGGGGGCTGTAGCCAACCGCTTTGACGGTCACCAATGCGGTTGACAGGGATGGGGGCTGTCGCCAACCGCTTTGACGGTCACCAATGCGGTTGACAGGGATGGGGGCTGTCGCCAACCGCTTTGACGGTTACCAATGCGGTTGACAGGGATGGGGGCTGTAGCCAACCGCTTTGACGGTCACCAATGCGGTTGACAGGGATGGGGGCTGTCGCCAACCGCTTTGACGGTCACCAATGCGGTTGACAGGGATGGGGGCTGTAGCCAACCGCTTTGACGGTCACCAATGCGGTTGACAGGGATGGGGGCTGTCGCCAACCGCTTTGACGGTCACCAATGCGGTTGACAGGGATGGGGGCTGTCGCCAACCGCTTTGACGGTTACCAATGCGGTTGACAGGGATTGGGGCTGTCGCCAACGGCTTTGACGGTTACCAATGCGGTTGACAGGGATGGGGGCTGTCGCCAACCGCTTTGACGGTTACCAATGCGGTTGACAGGGATGGGGGCTGTCGCCAACCGCTTTGACGGTCACCAATGCGGTTGACAGGGATGGGGGCTGTCGCCAACCGCTTTGACGGTTACCAATGCGGTTGACAGGGATGGGGGCTGTCGCCAACCGCTTTGACGGCTACCAATGCGGTTGACAGGGATGGGGGCTGTCGCCAACCGCTTTGACGGTCACCAATGCGGTTGACAGGGATGGGGGCTGTAGCCAACCGCTTTGACGGTCACCAATGCGGTTGACAGGGATGGGGGCTGTAGCCAACCGCTTTGACGGTCACCAATGCGGTTGACAGGGATGGGGGCTGTCGCCAACCGCTTTGACGGTCACCAATGCGGTTGACAGGGATTGGGGCTGTCGCCAACCGCTTTGACGGTTACCAATGCGGTTGACAGGGATGGGGGCTGTAGCCAACCGCTTTGACGGTCACCAATGCGGTTGACAGGGATGGGGGCTGTCGCCAACCGCTTTGACGGTCACCAATGCGGTTGACAGGGATGGGGGCTGTCGCCAACCGCTTTGACGGTCACCAATGCGGTTGACAGGGATGGGGGCTGTCGCCAACCGCTTTGACGGTCACCAATGCGGTTGACAGGGATGGGGGCTGTCGCCAACCGCTTTGACGGTTACCAATGCGGTTGACAGGGATTGGGGCTGTCGCCAACGGCTTTGACGGTTACCAATGCGGTTGACAGGGATGGGGGCTGTCGCCAACCGCTTTGACGGTTACCAATGCGGTTGACAGGGATGGGGGCTGTCGCCAACCGCTTTGACGGTCACCAATGCGGTTGACAGGGATGGGGGCTGTCGCCAACCGCTTTGACGGTTACCAATGCGGTTGACAGGGATGGGGGCTGTCGCCCACCGCTTTGACGGCTACCAATGCGGTTGACAGGGATGGGGGCTGTCGCCAACCGCTTTGACGGTCACCAATGCGGTTGACAGGGATGGGGGCTGTAGCCAACCGCTTTGACGGTCACCAATGCGGTTGACAGGGATGGGGGCTGTAGCCAACCGCTTTGACGGTCACCAATGCGGTTGACAGGGATGGGGGCTGTCGCCAACCGCTTTGACGGTCACCAATGCGGTTGACAGGGATGGGGGCTGTCGCCACCCGCTTTGACGGTCACCAATGCGGTTGACAGGGATGGGGGCTGTAGCCAACCGCTTTGACGGTCACCAATGCGGTTGACAGGGATTGGGGCTGTAGCCAACCGCTTTGACGGTTACCAATGCGGTTGACAGGGATGGGGGCTGTAGCCAACCGCTTTGACGGTTACCAATGCGGTTGACAGGGATGGGGGCTGTCGCCAACCGCTTTGACGGTTACCAATGCGGTTGACAGGGATGGGGGCTGTAGCCAACCGCTTTGACGGTCACCAATGCGGTTGACAGGGACGGGGGCTGTCGCCAACGGCTTTGACGGTTACCAATGCGGTTGACAGGGATGGGGGCTGTCGCCAACCGCTTTGACGGTCACCAATGCGGTTGACAGGGATGGGGGCTGTAGCCAACCGCTTTGACGGCTACCAATGCGGTTGACAGGGATGGGGGCTGTAGCCAACCGCTTTGACGGTTACCAATGCGGTTGACAGGGATGGGGGCTGTCGCCAACCGCTTTGACGGTTACCAATGCGGTTGACAGGGATGGGGGCTGTCGCCAACCGCTTTGACGGTTACCAATGCGGTTGACAGGGATGGGGGCTGTCGCCAACCGCTTTGACGGTTACCAATGCGGTTGACAGGGATGGGGGCTGTAGCCAACCGCTTTGACGGTTACCAATGCGGTTGACAGGGATGGGGGCTGTAGCCAACCGCTTTGACGGTTACCAATGCGGTTGACAGGGATGGGGGCTGTAGCCAACCGCTTTGACGGTTACCAATGCGGTTGACAGGGATGGGGGCTGTAGCCAACCGCTTTGACGGTTACCAATGCGGTTGACAGGGATGGGGGCTGTCGCCAACCGCTTTGACGGTTACCAATGCGGTTGACAGGGATGGGGGCTGTAGCCCACCGCTTTGACGGTTACCAATGCGGTTGACAGGGATGGGGGCTGTCGCCAACCGCTTTGACGGTCACCAATGCGGTTGACAGGGATGGGGGCTGTAGCCAACCGCTTTGATGGTTACCAATGCGGTTGACAGGGACGGGGGCTGTCGCCAACCGCTTTGACGGTTACCAATGTGGTTGACAGGGATGTGGGCTGTCGCCAACCGCTTTGACGGTTACCAATGCGGTTGACAGGGATGGGGGCTGTAGCCAACCGCTTTGACGGTTACCAATGCGGTTGACAGGGATGGGGGCTGTCGCCAACCGCTTTGACGGTCACCAATGCGGTTGACAGGGATGGGGGCTGTCGCCAACCGCTTTGATGGTTACCAATGCGGTTGACAGGGACGGGGGCTGTCGCCAACCGCTTTGACGGTTACCATTCCGGTTGACAGGGATGGGGGCTGTAGCCAACCGCTTTGACGGTTACCAATGCGGTTGACAGGGATGGGGGCTGTCGCCAACCGCTTTGACGGTTACCAATGCGGTTGACAGGGATGGGGGCTGTCGCCAACCGCTTTGACGGTTACCAATGCGGTTGACAGGGATGGGGGCTGTCGCCAACCGCTTTGATGGTTACCAATGCGGTTGACAGGGATGGGGGCTGTCGCCAACCGCTTTGACGGTCACCAATGCGGTTGACAGGGATGGGGGCTGTCGCCAACCGCTGTGACGGTTACCAATGCGGTTGACAGGGATGGGGGCTGTAGCCAACCGCTTTGACGGTTACCAATGCGGTTGACAGGGATGGGGGCTGTCGCCAACCGCTTTGACGGTTACCAATGCGGTTGACAGGGACGGGGGCTGTCGCCAACCGCTTTGACGGTTACCAATGCGGTTGACAGGGATGTGGGCTGTCGCCAACCGCTTTGACGGTTACCAATGCGGTTGACAGGGATGGGGGCTGTCGCCAACCGCTTTGATGGTTACCAATGCGGTTGACAGGGATGGGGGCTGTCGCCAACCGCTTTGATGGTTACCAATGCGGTTGACAGGGATGGGGGCTGTCGCCAACCGCTTTGACGGTCACCAATGCGGTTGACAGGGATGGGGGCTGTCGCCAACCGCTTTGATGGTTACCAATGCGGTTGACAGGGACGGGGGCTGTCGCCAACCGCTTTGACGGTTACCATTCCGGTTGACAGGGATGGGGGCTGTCGCCAACCGCTTTGACGGTTACCAATGCGGTTGACAGGGATGGGGGCTGTCGCCAACCGCTTTGACGGTCACCAATGCGGTTGACAGGGATGGGGGCTGTCGCCAACCGCTTTGACGGTTACCAATGCGGTTGACAGGGATGGGGGCTGTCGCCAACCGCTTTGATGGTTACCAATGCGGTTGACAGGGATGGGGGCTGTCGCCAACCGCTTTGACGGTCACCAATGCGGTTGACAGGGATGGGGGCTGTCGCCAACCGCTTTGACGGTCACCAATGCGGTTGACAGGGATGGGGGCTGTAGCCAACCGCTTTGACGGTCACCAATGCGGTTGACAGGGATTGGGGCTGTAGCCAACCGCTTTGACGGTTACCAATGCGGTTGACAGGGATGGGGGCTGTAGCCAACCGCTTTGACGGTCACCAATGCGGTTGACAGGGATGGGGGCTGTAGCCAACCGCTTTGACGGTTACCAATGCGGTTGACAGGGACGGGGGCTGTCGCCAACCGCTTTGACGGTTACCAATGCGGTTGACAGGGATGGGGGCTGTCGCCAACCGCTTTGACGGTCACCAATGCGGTTGACAGGGATGGGGGCTGTAGCCAACCGCTTTGACGGCTACCAATGCGGTTGACAGGGATGGGGGCTGTAGCCAACCGCTTTGACGGTTACCAATGCGGTTGACAGGGATGGGGGCTGTCGCCAACCGCTTTGACGGTTACCAATGCGGTTGACAGGGACGGGGGCTGTCGCCAACCGCTTTGACGGTTACCAATGCGGTTGACAGGGATGGGGGCTGTCGCCAACCGCTTTGACGGTTACCAATGCGGTTGACAGGGATGGGGGCTGTAGCCAACCGCTTTGACGGTTACCAATGCGGTTGACAGGGATGGGGGCTGTCGCCAACCGCTTTGACGGTTACCAATGCGGTTGACAGGGATGGGGGCTGTAGCCAACCGCTTTGACGGTTACCAATGCGGTTGACAGGGATGGGGGCTGTCGCCAACCGCTTTGACGGTTACCAATGCGGTTGACAGGGATGGGGGCTGTCGCCAACCGCTTTGACGGTTACCAATGCGGTTGACAGGGATGGGGGCTGTAGCCCACCGCTTTGACGGTTACCAATGCGGTTGACAGGGATGGGGGCTGTCGCCAACCGCTTTGACGGTCACCAATGCGGTTGACAGGGATGGGGGCTGTAGCCAACCGTTTTGATGGTTACCAATGCGGTTGACAGGGACGGGGGCTGTCGCCAACCGCTTTGACGGTTACCAATGCGGTTGACAGGGATGGGGGCTGTCGCCAACCGCTTTGACGGTTACCAATGCGGTTGACAGGGATGGGGGCTGTAGCCAACCGCTTTGACGGTTACCAATGCGGTTGACAGGGATGGGGGCTGTCGCCAACCGCTTTGACGGTCACCAATCCGGTTGACAGGGATGGGGGCTGTCGCCAACCGCTTTGATGGTTACCAATGCGGTTGACAGGGACGGGGGCTGTCGCCAACCGCTTTGACGGTTACCATTCCGGTTGACAGGGATGGGGGCTGTCGCCAACCGCTTTGACGGTTACCAATGCGGTTGACAGGGATGGGGGCTGTCGCCAACCGCTTTGACGGTCACCAATGCGGTTGACAGGGATGGGGGCTGTCGCCAACCGCTTTGACGGTTACCAATGCGGTTGACAGGGATGGGGGCTGTCGCCAACCGCTTTGATGGTTACCAAGGCGGTTGACAGGGATGGGGGCTGTAGCCAACCGCTTTGACGGTCACCAATGCGGTTGACAGGGATGGGGGCTGTCGCCAACGGCTTTGACGGTTACCAATGCGGTTGACAGGGATGGGGGCTGTCGCCTACCGCTTTGACGGTTACCAATGCGGTTGACAGGGATGGGGGCTGTCGCCAACCGCTTTGACGGTCACCAATGCGGTTGACAGGGACGGGGGCTGTCGCCAACCGCTGTGACGGTTACCAATGCGGTTGACAGGGATGGGGGCTGTCGCCAACCGCTTTGATGGTTACCAATGCGGTTGACAGGGATGGGGGCTGTCGCCAACCGCTTTGACGGTTACCAATGCGGTTGACAGGGATGGGGGCTGTCGCCAACCGCTTTGACGGTTACCAATGCGGTTGACAGGGATGGGGGCTGTAGCCAACCGCTTTGACGGTTACCAATGCGGTTGACAGGGATGGGGGCTGTAGCCAACCGCTTTGACGGTTACCAATGCGGTTGACAGGGATGGGGGCTGTCGCCAACCGCTTTGACGGTCACCAATGCGGTTGACAGGGATGGGGGCTGTCGCCAACCGCTTTGATGGTTACCAATGCGGTTGACAGGGACGGGGGCTGTCGCCAACCGCTTTGACGGTTACCAATGCGGTTGACAGGGATGGGGGCTGTCGCCAACCGCTTTGACGGTTACCAATGCGGTTGACAGGGATGGGGGCTGTCGCCAACCGCTTTGACGGTCACCAATGCGGTTGACAGGGATGGGGGCTGTCGCCAACCGCTTTGACGGTCACCAATGCGGTTGACAGGGATGTGGGCTGTCGCCAACCGCTTTGACGGTCACCAATGCGGTTGACAGGGATGGGGGCTGTCGCCAACCGCTTTGATGGTTACCAATGCGGTTGACAGGGATGGGGGCTGTCGCCAACCGCTTTGACGGTCACCAATGCGGTTGACAGGGATGGGGGCTGTAGCCAACCGCTTTGACGGTTACCAATGCGGTTGACAGGGACGGGGGCTGTCGCCAACCGCTGTGACGGTTACCAATCTTGTGGGCAGGGGTTGGCGGTGGTAGAGAGGGCAGACCAGAAAGCCAGCCGACGGACAAAGCCGAAGGAAACAAACACAAGTAATCTCATCCGCTCCTGGCCTCCAGCCCATACACACAGTCAGGAGATGTACAAAATCTGAACCCAAGGACACCCGTACACAACCAAAACCGCCATTGACTCGTCACATGCTCGTAACCGCTGATTCGAAGCGAAATCATCGTCCCAATTAAAATCATGCCGAAGAAATGGCTATTTAGGAACAAAGAAGCTGCCGGCCTCCGGTACCCTCGGGCCTCCGCAGAGCGCCAGCCGGCGAGTAAGCGCGTCATCGGCCAACCGCCGCCGGTTCAGCGCCAACCGTCGTCGGTTGAGTGTCAACCGCCATCCGTTAAGCGGATGCCGCCCCCAACACCCTGAGGCCGTCCTTAGTGAGAAAAAGAAAAGGAACATCTCGTCCCTCAAGGACAGCCCTCCCATTTGGAGGACTGACGAGGGGCGGTGTTCTCGCAAGGGATGGGGTTGGGGGGTGGGGGCATACGGAATGGATTTTTGAGCTCTTCCGGTCCTTGCTTGACCAGATGGTTGAACTCCAAGGCTGCCACCGCAGCATGGCTTGGGGGGCTTCAGAACCTGTGCAAGAAAACCCCCTTCCGCCTTTCATCCGATGTGTGTGAACCCTTGTTTACGCAGTAAAACAATAGTGTGTGACCATGTGTGACCATGTGTGACAGGCGTGTGACCATCGTTGTCTTCAGAACTCACTGAGTTTTTGACCCACTCACCCACCCACCCAACCAAGCTGAACTGCTTTCTCCTCCTCTGCAAGCCCCTTCACCCACCCGCTCGCCCAGCCCCAAGCACGTTGGTCATTTCTATTGTCGACTTACACGGGCGATCAGTCCCGGGCTGGGACCCTCGCTGACCCCGAATGGTTTTGTCTACCGACTTTGAGTGCTTGCGTGTGAGGTGAGGGAATGGTACCACAAACCATTCAACTCAAACCGCTCAGATTGTTCTGGATGCACTTAAATATGCATGAAAAACGCTCAAGAAATTGACCCCCCCCCTTTGTGCGCCATCGTAGAGAGAGGCAACATCTCCCACGGTTACAATAAGTCATGCAGCATAACATCAGCCAAGTGAGTCCCAATGGGGTCGCAGTCTACTTCACGCCCCCCCCCCCCCCGCGCCAAAATGGACCATATGCCTGTGTAACGCGGGCATGTGTGAGCCCAGTATCCGTTGCCTATGGCCCCCGAAATGGATGCAATGGAAGTGCTTAAGCCCCCCCCCCCCCCTCCAGGGTGCCCAGCCTGTACCCCGCCACTGTCCCCCTGACGCCAAGTGCCAGCTTTAATGTCATTTGCAACCGACAACAACCCCCCCCCCCCAACCGCTTTGGCAACCTCCACCAACCGCCTGTGTAACCGGTTCTGGGGCCACCTCTGACGTCCTTTCCCTCCTAATGCACCCCAGCCCCTCCCGCACCACAGGTCTGCACGGGGGTGGGGGCGGAGGGCCTGGACGCGCAGAACGTGGCCAACGTCGCGTGGGGCTTCGCCAAGCTCGGGCACTCCGACGAGGCGCTGCTGCGGCGCATCAGTGGCGTCGTGCTGGAGGAGGAGCTGGTGCCGGCGTTCAAGGCGCAGGAGCTCGCGAATTTGGCGTGGGCCTTCGCCACCGCCGGTGTCCGCGACGACGTGCTGATGGCGCACGTGGCGGCGCGGCTCGTGACCCCGCAGGTGCTGCGTGCATCGTTTTGTGGCCGCTGTGCCCGGGGGAGGGGGGGGACTTGTGGTGCACAGTGTCTACAGACTATTTCCAGGTAAACGTGAATGTACACAGTGTCTACAAACTATGCAAAGTGTCTACAAACTATGCAAAGTGTCTACAAACTATGCAAAGTGTCTACAAACTATGCGCAGTGTCTACAGACTATTCCCAGGTAAACGTGAATGTACACAGTGTCTACAAACTATGCAAAGTGTCTACAAACTATGCGCAGTGTCTACAGACTATACCAAGGTAAACGTGAATGTACACAGTGTCTACAAACAATGCAAAGTGTCTACAAACTATGCAAAGTGTCTACAAACTATGCGCAGTGTCTACAGACTATTCCCAGGTACACATGAATGTACACAGTGTCTACAAGCTATGCAAAGTGTCTACAAACTATGCAAAGTGTCTACAAACTATGCAAAGTGTCTACAAACCATGCGCAGTGTCTACAGACTATACCAAGGTACACATGAATGTACACAGTGTCTACAAACTATGCAAAGTGTCTGCAAACTATGCAAAGTGTCTACAAACTATGCGCAGTGTCTACAGACTATTCCCAGGTACACATGAATGTACACAGTGTCTACAAACTATGCAAAGTGTCTACAAACTATGCAAAGTGTCTACAAACTATGCAAAGTCTCTACAATCTATGCAAAGTGTCTACAAGCTATGCGCAGTGTCTACAGACTATACCAAGGTACACATGAATATACACACTGTCTACAAACTATGCAAAGTGTCTACAAACTATGCAAAGTGTCTACAAACTATGCGCAGTGTCTACAGACTGTACCAAGGTAAACGTGAATGTACACAGTGTCTACAAACTATGCAAAGTGTCTACAAACTATGCAAAGTGTCTACAAACTATGCGCAGTGTCTACAGACTGTACCAAGGTAAACGTGAATGTACACAGTGTCTACAAACTATGCAAAGTGTCTACAAACTATGCAAAGTGTCTACAATCTATGCAAAGTGTCTACAAACTATGCGCAGTGTCTACAGACTATACCAAGGTAAACGTGAATGTACACAGTGTCTACAAACTATGCAAAGTGTCTACAAACTATGCAAAGTGTCTACAAACTATGCGCAGTGTCTACAGACTGTACCAAGGTAAACGTGAATGTACACAGTGTCTACAAACTATGCAAAGTGTCTACAAACTATGCAAAGTGTCTACAAACTATGCAAAGTGTCTACAAACTATGCAAAGTGTCTACAAACTATGCAAAGTGTCTACAAACTATGCGCAGTGTCTACACACTATACCAAGGTAAACGTGAATGTACACAGTGTCTACAAACTATGCAAAGTGTCTACAAACTATGCAAAGTGTCTACAAACTATGCAAAGTGTCTACAAACTATGCGCAGTGTCTACAGACTATACCAAGGTACACATGAATGTACACAGTGTCTACAAACTATGCAAAGTGTCTGCAAACTATGCAAAGTGTCTACAAACTATGCGCAGTGTCTACAGACTATTCCCAGGTACACATGAATGTACACAGTGTCTACAAACTATGCAAAGTGTCTACAAACTATGCAAAGTGTCTACAAACTATGCGCAGTGTCTACAGACTATACCAAGGTAAACGTGAATGTACACAGTGTCTACAAACTATGCAAAGTGTCTGCAAACTATGCAAAGTGTCTACAAACTATGCAAAGTGTCTACAAACTATGCAAAGTGTCTACAAACGATGCAAAGTGTCTACAAACTATGCGCAGTGTCTACAGGCTATTCCCCGGTAAACGTGCATGTACACAGTGTCTACAAACTATGCAAAGTGTCTACAAACTATGCTCAGTGTCTACACACTATACCAAGGTAAACGTGAATGTACACAGTGTCTACAAACTATGCAAAGTGTCTACAAACTATGCAAAGTGTCTACAAACTATGCAAAGTGTCTACAAACTATGCAAAGTGTCTACAAACTATGCAAAGTGTCTACAAACTATGCGCAGTGTCTACAGACTATACCAAGGTAAACGTGAATGTACACAGTGTCTACAAACTATGAAAAGTGTCTACAAACTATGCAAAGTGTCTACAAACTATGCGCAGTGTCTACAGACTATACCGAGGTAAACGTGAATGTACACAGTGTCTACAAACTATGCAAAGTGTCTACAAACTATGCAAAGTGTCTACAAACTATGCAAAGTGTCTACAAACTATGCGCAGTGTCTACAGACTATACCAAGGTAAACCTGAATGTACACAGTGTCTACAAACTATGCAAAGTGTCTACAAACTATGCAAAGTGTCTACAAACTATGCGCAGTGTCTACAGACTATACCAAGGTAAACGTGCATGTACACAGTGTCTACAAACTATGCAAAGTGTCTACAAACTATGCAAAGTGTCTACAAACTATGCGCAGTGTCTACAGACTATTCCCAGGTAAACGTGAATGTACACAGTGTCTACAAACTATGCAAAGTGTCTACAAACTATGCGCAGTGCCTACAGACTATACCAAGGTAAACGTGAATGTACACAGTGTCTACAAACTATGCAAAGTGTCTACAAACTATGCAAAGTGTCTACAGACTATGCAAAGTGTCTACAGATTATACGTGTACGCGAATACGTGTACGCGTATACGCACATGCGAAGACATGTATACGCGTATACGCGCGCAAACGTACATATCTGTCCCTCTGCCGCTGCATGCCTTTCCCCGTTGACGTGCCCCGTCGCCCTGCCATGCCCCTCCCCCACTCCGCAGGTTCTGCTGCGCATCAAACCCCTCGAGATCGCCATGTCCCTCTGGGCTTATGCCACGTTGGGTGTGTGGCAGCGGGAGTTGATGTTGGGGCTGGCCGACCACGCCCTCGCCACCCGAAAGCTGCGCGGCCTCTGCGCCCAGGGCCTGACGATGATCGCGTGGGCCTTCGCCACGCTGGACCTCCGGCACCCGCCCCTCGAGCGGGAGCTGGTGGACTGCCTCCTGCGGCCGGAGGTCCTGCGCACGGTGGAGCCGCAGGGCGTGGCCAATGCGGCGTGGGCCTTTGCGCAGCTGGGGATTCGTGACGAGGTGCGGGATGGGGTTTTGTGAGCGGCGTGTGGAAGGGCTGGGGTATTGGAAGGGGCAAGGGCAAGGGCAGGGGCAGGGGCAGGGGCATGGGCAGGGGCAGGGGCATGGGCAGGGGCAGGGGGAGGGGCAGGGGCAGGGGCTTTGGCTTTGGCTTTGGCTTTGCTTCTCCGCTGGGTCGGTGCGGGTGAACCGTCCCACCCCTTAACACGCGTTGTTACCCCTGCATCACTGTGCTGTTCTATTACCTACGCTTGCCCGGTCCTTGTGTTTTCCCGCTCCTTCCTCTTCCCTTCGACGACGTCGCTCTGCCTTTTTTTTTTTGGTTGCTGTTTCCGTTGGTGCTCCTGCCGGTTCCTGCTCCTCCTTGCTAACTCTCCTTGCCGCTGTTTCGTTTCCTCCGCGGAAAAAAAAAATTAATTGCCGACAATGCAGGGACAAGACACCCGCTCCTTGCACACACGAGCAAAGCCATCCAAAGCAAAGCCCGTGATGTCAGCTCCGATGCCTGGTGCGTCGTGTGCTGGCCAGCATGGCACTGCCATGCGGGCACCTCTCGGTGTATGCCTCTACGGTGCGGTTGTGCTGTTGGCCTTCTTACGTTATGACGTCCCTACCGCAGGGCAGGGGCATGGGCAGGGGCAGGGGCAGGGGCAGGGGCAGGGGCATGGGCAGGGGCAGGGGCAGGGGCAGGGGCAGGGGCAGGGGCAGGGGCAGGGGCACGGGCAGGGGCAGGGGCCGGGGCAGGGGCAGGGGCAGGGGCAGGGGCAGGGGCAGGGGCAGAGGCACAGGGGCAGGGGCAGGGGCAGGGGCAGGGGCAGGGGTAGGGGCAGGGGCAGGGGCAGGGGCAGGGGCAGGGGCAGGGGCAGGGGCAGGGGCAGGGGCAGGGGCAGGGGCAGGGGCAGGGGCAGGAGGGGGCGGCGGCAGCAGCATGTGCCTCACGCATCCCCGTGCTCCTCCATGTTGCAGCCTCTGATGTTGGGTCTCGCCCGCCGGGCGCTGGTACCCGGGCTCTTGGAGCGGTTCAGTCCGCGGGAATTGTCCTGCACCGCCTGGGCCTTCGCCAAAGTCCGGGTGCAGCTCCCCGCCCTTGAGGACCGGCTGGAGCAGCTGCTGCTGAGGGCGGACCTTGCCCTATACGAGCCCCGGCAGCTCGTGACGGTGGCGTGGGCCTTGGCGACGGGCGGCAGGTGCAACGAGGCGTTGATGAACCACGTGGCAGAGCAGGTGTCCCCCCCCAGACATGCCCCTAGTGCCCGGCAGGGGAACTGAGTTCCGTTGGGAATCAGCCCCGTGCCATGTGCCACTCGGTAATATCTGCTCCCGTCGCACCCGTGGCTCAGTAGGAACCAGCTGTGTCCCGTGTAAGACTCGGTAGGACCCGGCTTCATCTGATCACGTTCACGGCAACACGCCGCTGATCAAGCCTTTCCATCAGCTCGAAATTGCAGGGTCTGCGACAGACATGCCACTAGTTTCCGGCAGGGAAACTCAGTGCCGTCAGGAATCAGCCCCGTACCATGCGCCACTCGGTAATATCTGCTCCTGTCGCACCCGTAGCTCAGTAGGAACCGGCTGCGTCCCGTGTAAGACTCGGTAGGACCTGGCTTCATCTGATCAGGTGCGACCTGGCGGACGCTGGTGGCAAGTGTGCCCCCCCCCCCCGTACCGGACTATGCAAGCCCCCCCCCCCCCCCTCCCCAGGGACGTAATAGAACGGCTGCCAACCGCAGGAGGAGGGGGGCTCCCCCCCCCCCCCTTGGACCCCCCTCCCGCCCCGGGCCCAGATTTCATAGTGGGAAAAAGTGAAGTTTACAAAAGGAAATCTTGATTTGGGTGTTTTTTTGGTACACAAACTTTCGGGTTCCAGACCCCCCCTCCCCCTCCTCTCTTCTAAGACATTGCTGGGGAGGTCAGGGGAGTGAAAGGGGGTGGGGTGGGGTGGGGTGGGGTGGGGTGGGGTGGGGTGCAGGGATGTACGGGGTTGGGAAGCGAGAAAATTGATGTGGACAAACTTCGAAGCCCTCCCTCGTACCAAATTTTTCCTTCAATCCCCCCCCCCCCCCCGCCCCAACAACGCTTTTGTTTTCCTGGGATGCTTGCCTAACCGGTCCAATGGGGGGGTGGCAGGCTCTTACCTAAATGGGCCAAGAAACATTCCATAGCCGCTGACAGCGGTGAGCCCAAGGCAACATTCGGCCCTCGTTTGAGGGGTGCGGCAGTGCAGCAGGTCAAACAATGAACTGAGAAGTCGGTACGATGTTTTGTTTGGTCCCAAGATCAACCTTGATCCATCGCCGTAGCGTTTCCAAGGAGGACTCTGTCCAACGGTCTGCCGAGCAGATTGATCGCCGGGACCTCCCGCAGGCATGTAGTCATCTGTTTGTAGATTGAGGCATTGGTGATCGGGACGGAGTATCGTAGAATACATGGAACATTGAGTCTGTGTGACTGCATTACGCCGTTTTAGTGGCCAACAGGCAAGTCGGCTTTGGATAGTTGGTGTACCACTTGGAGAGGGCACACCGTGAATAAAGCCCCTGACGGCAAGTTCAGTGACTGAGCTTTTTTGGTCAGCATACAAATTGTGGAAAGTGTTACTGTGGTTTATGTACCCGTGGATATGTAGCTTGGATTGTAGGCTTCGCACAACGAAGGATAACCGGTCTATCTTCTTCCACAGTCGGCGTAGATGCAATTCACCGCTCAGGTCTAATAGCTATCTAGTTATCTCTGATGTCGAATCGTAGCTCGAGGCATGATGGCGTGCTGGAAATGGAAAGTTGATAATATCCGGAGGCAAAGTTTCAAGGAACTTTGTAATATCTTTATACTAATCTATTTTTAGAGAAGAAGTGGCTACATAAACCCTACTAAATTGGAGATCCCCAAGCCGCGACACCCGGCCGTCTTGGGGGCATACGTGTGGGCAAAATGGCTATATAAGCCATGCCGTCTTGGGGGTTCCCGAAGCGGTGAGGAAATCAAATCGACTACATAAACCCGGCCTGCTTTGGGGCCTACAAAGTGGGGACGCAATGCAAGTGTCACCAACACCCCTCATAGTGTGACATGTGTGCAAAGTGGCGAAATAATCAGACATCGCGGCTCGTCGCGGTGACTTGATGGCGACGCTTTTGTGTTTGAGTTACACAAAACCAATTGTCGCTAAAACTTCAGCCATTTTAGCAAGTCCACTCCCGCTCCGCTTCCAATGTTTGAGACTGACAGCCAAAATTTGCTTCGGCGCCTTCGGTGCCTAGAGGATTTGAGCTTCAAAATCATTTTGGCCCGCCTTTGGCGGGGACCATAGGGGGACCCTGGGAGGAGGGGGGTCCCAGCCACCCCCCCCCCCCCCCTCACAGCAACATGTGGTGTCAACTTTTGGGCCACTGATGGGCGTTCACATCCAACTTGAGGATGGATTGCTTGTGTTCCTTTTCAGTCTGAGAGGCTTGGCGGGCGATCCCGTTGTGTATCGAACGCCGAAGCCGGCGATTTTGTTTTCGCAAAATCAGGCAATTCCTTCCAGGCCATCGACCTGATCCCTGACCAAAGGCAGCACCAAAGGCCCCACAATACCGCCCGTTGTATCCCCCCCCCCCTTTTCTTTGTCACCCGCAGCCGCCATGCCCCTCGCCGCGCCGATTCCAAACGATGTCGTTTCATTTCTTTTTGCAGGTTTGGGTCTCCGGTTGGACTTCCAGGGCCCTGTCAATTGAGCCGTTGTGGGGGGTATTGGCGGGGGGGGGGGGGGGGGTCCGGTGAGGGGGCTCCAGAGCTTTGCTTAACAACTCAGCATCTCCTGGGGTTGGGTGGGGGGGGGGGGTCTGACCCCCCCCCCCCCCCCCAAGTGATTGGGCTGTCGGGTAACAATGCCGGTCAGGGATGGCAATAAGAATGGCGGGTGGACATGAGAGATGAGTGTGGGTTCACAAAAACTCAGGGGTCCCCCCCCCCCCCCCCCACAGCCCCCCCCCCAACATCCCTTGGACCCCCCCCCCCCCCAAGGGAAACTCTGGGGGGCTCTATCCCCCCCCCCATCCTACATGGAAAATCCACCCACCCTTGTGATGGGTGTGTGTGTGTGTGTGTGTACAACCCCCCCCCCCCCCCCCCACGCCCCCCAGCCCCTCATCCCCCCCCCCCCGCCCGTCCCATCGGTGGTGCAGGCGCTGCGGTGGCTGTCGGACTCCCAGAGCGCGCGGCTGAAGCCCCAGGACCTCTCCGGCCTCGCCTGGGCCTTCGCCACGCTGGGCGTGCGGCACCAGCCCCTGATGCAGCGCCTGGCCGCACGGGCCCTGCAGGTGTGTGTCTCGGCTGCGCACGGCCTCGGCGCACGCGGAGGGACCTGCCCCCGGAGCGCGCGCGCGTGTCCTCTGTGGACCCCGTGCCCTCCTGGACCCCCCCCACCCCCCCTTCCACGTGCTCCCTCCTTCGTCAATGCCCAGTGGCCGATGCATCCGCCTCCCTCCCATGTCCCGAGCGGAGATGTCGGGGTTGCCGTGTGCGATGGCAACAAGAGGATGGTGTTCGAACGCCCGCGAGGGCTACAGAGCAAGTCCGTGCCGCGGTGTGGCGGTTGGAAGTTGGTCGTCTGTTCGGGTTTGACGGTTACCAATGCAGTTGACAGGGACTCTGAGTGTAGCCAACCGCTTTGACGGTTACCAATGCGATTAACAGGAACTCTGAGTGTAGCCAACCGCTTTGACGGTTACCAATGCGGTTAACAGGGACTCTGGGTGTAGCCAACCGCTTTGACGGTTACCAATGCGGTTAACAGGAACTCTGAGTGTAGCCAACCGCTTTGACGGTTACCAATGCGGTTGACAGGGACTCTGGGTGTAGCCAACCGCTTTGACGGTTACCAATGCGGTTAACAGGAACTCTGAGTGTAGCCAACCGCTTTGACGGTTACCAATGCGGTTAACAGGAACTCTGAGTGTAGCCAACCGCTTTGACGGTTACCAATGCGGTTGACAGGGACTCTGGGTGTAGCCAACCGCTTCGACGGTCACCAATGCGGTTAACAGGGGCTTGCGGTCGTAGACAGGGCAGACCAGGCAGTTGGCCACCCACAAGGCCTAGGCTTTATGGACCCCTCCCCCCCCTTCCCCAACAGCACAAGACGCCGGGTGTATATGGTCTGGGCATCCTCCGACCAATGCATTCAAAGTCCATACAACAGAACACAGTGATCGCAGGAACATCATCACTCCCGAAATTCCACCTTCGAACTCCACATTTCCATACTTCTGGGCTCTGCAGAGCCCAGCAGTAAAGCCCATTCTTGAAAATGCCATTGTGAGTGCTTCTACTGCTTCATTTGTCCAGTCGGGCTCTGCAATCGGCCACGCCACGCGGGGCGCGCGCGCCCACACCCAAACACGCCGCAACGGGGGGGGGGGGGGGGGCGCAAGCACGTTGCAACCGCCGCGCAAAACGTCGCGCTGGTCGGTCTGCCCCAGGGGTGAATATAATAGTGACGACATTACCAAGGTGCGGGTGGGGGGTGGGGGGGGGGGGGGGGGCTCTTGAGCCAGGAGGCAGTGATGACGGAATGACGATTACGATTTGCTCCTTTTACAGCTTTACAGGCACAGATGATTCGGAATTGCAAGCCATTCTGGCAAAATGCGTCAAGAAATGATTGCACTGTGTGGGCTGTCTTCATGGGATACACCAACCGCTGTGCAATGTATTGTCTTGTGTTCAGTGTTGGTGGATTGGCCCAGTAGTACAATGGTATATGCGTAGGCACTGTTTTTAGCCATCAGTCCTCTTATAAAAACTGCTGGCAAAACTGCTAGTTCAGTCAAAGGGGTACATCATAATCGTAATCGTCATCGGGGGGGGGGGGGGGGGGCTGGGGGGGAGGACCCCCTGCCCCCACTATATCCACCCCTGGTCTGCCCAACGAGGGTTTGGGGGCGATACTGAATCGCAACCCGTCGACCGGAGGGTGTATGTGGTGATGCAAGGGGAGCTGGGCAAGGGAGCCGGGTAGCGATGTGATGGCTGGAACGCCTGCCGGGGAGGCACCCGAACACGGATCTCATCATTTCGCTTGCGACGTAGGAGCTTCGGGTGTTGAACCTCGCAGTTTGCGCGTGACTTGAATGTCTTGGCATCACACCCATACCCAGAGATGCATTGGAAAGGGGAGGGGAGGTACCCACTCCTCCCTCCAGGGCGTCCAGCCTATGCCCAGCCACTGTCCCCCTGACGCCAAGTGCCAGCCTCAACGGCGTGTGTAACCGACAGTAACCGCCCCCAACCGCTTCGGCAACCCTCTCCAACCGCCTGCCTAACCGCCTCTGAGGTCCCTTCCCTTCTAATGCATTATCCCCTGCCGATACCCTTTCCAGGGCGACATACTCTCAGACTTCGACTCGCAGCAGATCGCCAACACCGCCTGGGCCTACGCCAAACTCCAGGTCCACGACCCGCCCCTCATGTCCGCCATCGCCGAGCAGATGCTCTCCAACCGCTACTTCACCGCCTTCAAGCCCATGGAGCTGGCCACGGCCCTCTGGGCCTTCGGCAGCCTACAAATCCCCCACGAGCGCCTCGTGGCCGCCGTGGCCGATGCCTTCACGGCCCCGGGGGCCCTCCGGGCGTTCAGCCCCCAGGACACCACGCAGTTGTGCTGGGTCCTGGCCACCCTCCGCCTGCGCCACACCGACTTCCTGGAGGTGTGGCCCGACACGCATTAGAACAGAAAAAAATGGAAGGAGGAGGAACCCCCCCCCCCCCCCCCGAGTCCACCCCCCCCCCCCGGGAGTAGTCAAACAGGACAAGTCATCCGGGGGCTCCGGTGACACAACCAAAACACGTTCGGGCCCACAGAGGGTCAGAATGAGCAGTGGCGAGAGGCCAATAGGCGGCGCCAAAGGCAAACAATCAGATACCGAGGCCTTGTGCCAACCCCCCCCTCCCCCCCTCCCGGAGTCCCCCCCCCCGGGCCTCCCCCCCTTCCAAGGTGCCTGAAAAAATTTTTGTTTCTCGCCTTCGGCGCCAATGTACCGTGTGTTTCTCAGGGTCGTCTTCAGGGTGTGAGTCAGCTGTTCACATTGAATAGCATGTCTCTATGGAAATGGACCGTCATGAATTGATGCTGTCTTTTTGTGGACACGGATGTTGCCACAAATTTATTGCTTTGAGTCTACCTTTGCACTGTGACCTTTGTTGACAAGGAGGAGGGTCAACCAAGTGTGGGCTTGTGTTGTGCAAAAGAAATTTGCCGCGCCTTTGGCGCCAAATATGTTTAGTCCTGTTGGCAGGGAGGAGGGTCAAGCCCCCCCCCCCCCCCGACCGCCCCCTCCGTTCCAATACGTGTCTGGGGGTGGCAGGGCGCACTGGAAGCGTGGAGGGGGGGGGGGGGTTGCGTTTGAGGGAACACAGGGCTGAGGGTGGTTTCCAAAGGTGGTTTGTCCAGGCCGTTACTGGTGGCTGGAACAAAGCGGTTGCTGGCGGGGGGGCGAATGGGGCAACGCACGCCGGCCCCGGGGCCGGGCAGCCAGTAACGACCCAAGGCGGTATGCGGAGGAGAGACCGGGTGACTGTCTGGGGGCCAGCCAGGAAACCAATGCTACTCCTCTGCAGATGACCAGCAGGGAGTTGATTCAGGTTGTAGACAAGCAATCGGTCCCCTTCCTTGTGTACTGCCCCCTTGTCCACCCTTCGACTGAACGTCAGCTTCGGATCAGACCTGTGGTTTGTGCGCAAGGGTTGGGCTTTGCCGTGCGCAACAGTGTGCTATCTTCAACCACAGCTGTGCGCAACAGTGTGCTATCTTCAACCACAGCTGTGCGCAACAGTGTGCTATCTTCAACCACAGCCGCGCGCAACAGTGTGCTATCTTCAACCACAGCTGTGCGCAACAGTGCGCTATCTTCAACCACAGCTGTGCGCAACAGTGTGCTATCTTCAACCCCAGCCGTGCGCAACAGTGTGCTATCTTCAACCACAGCTGTGCGCAACAGTGTGCTATCTTCAACCACAGCTGTGCGCAACAGTGTGCTATCTTCAACCACAGCCGCGCGCAACAGTGTGCTATCTTCAACCACAGCTGTGCGCAACAGTGCGCTATCTTCAACCACAGCTGTGCGCAACAGTGTGCTATCTTCAACCACAGCCGTGCGCAACAGTGTGCTATCTTCAACCACAGCCGTGCGCAACAGTGTGCTATCTTCAACCACAGCCGTGCGCAACAGTGTGCTATCTTCAACCACAGCCGCGCGCAACAGTGTGCTATCTTCAACCACAGCCGTGCGCAACAGTGTGCTATCTTCAACCACAGCCGTGCGCAACAGTGTGCTATCTTCAACCACAGCTGTGCGCAACAGTGTGCTATCTTCAACCACAGCCGTGCGCAACAGTGTGCTATCTTCAACCACAGCCGTGCGCAACAGTGTGCTATCTTCAACCACAGCTGTGCGCAACAGTGTGCTATCTTCAACCACAGCCGTGCGCAACAGTGTGCTATCTTCAACCACAGCTGTGCGCAACAGTGTGCTATCTTCAACCACAGCCGTGCGCAACAGTGTGCTATCTTCAACCACAGCCGTGCGCAACAGTGTGCTATCTTCAACCACAGCTGTGCGCAACAGTGTGCTATCTTCAACCACAGCTGTGCGCAACAGTGTGCTATCTTCAACCACAGCCGCGCGCAACAGTGTGCTATCTTCAACCACAGCCGTGCGCAACAGTGTGCTATCTTCAACCACAGCCGTGCGCAACAGTGTGCTATCTTCAACCACAGCTGTGCGCAACAGTGTGCTATCTTCAACCACAGCCGTGCGCAACAGTGTGCTATCTTCAACCACAGCCGTGCGCAACAGTGTGCTATCTTCAACCACAGCCGTGCGCAACAGTGTGCTATCTTCAACCACAGCTGTGCGCAACAGTGTGCTATCTTCAACCACAGCCGTGCGCAACAGTGTGCTATCTTCAACCACAGCTGTGCGCAACAGTGTGCTATCTTCAACCACAGCTGTGCGCAACAGTGTGCTATCTTCAACCACAGCCGCGCGCAACAGTGTGCTATCTTCAACCACAGCTGTGCGCAACAGTGCGCTATCTTCAACCACAGCTGTGCGCAACAGTGTGCTATCTTCAACCACAGCCGTGCGCAACAGTGTGCTATCTTCAACCACAGCCGTGCGCAACAGTGTGCTATCTTCAACCACAGCTGTGCGCAACAGTGTGCTATCTTCAACCACAGCTGCGCGCAACAGTGTGCTATCTTCAACCACAGCTGTGCGCAACAGTGTGCTATCTTCAACCACAGCCGTGCGCAACAGTGTGCTATCTTCAACCACAGCTGTGCGCAACAGTGTGCTATCTTCAACCACAGCCGTGCGCAACAGTGTGCTATCTTCAACCACAGCTGTGCGCAACAGTGTGCTATCTTCAACCACAGCTGTGCGCAACAGTGTGCTATCTTCAACCACAGCCGTGCGCAACAGTGTGCTATCTTCAACCACAGCCGTGCGCAACAGTGTGCTATCTTCAACCACAGCTGTGCGCAACAGTGTGCTATCTTCAACCACAGCCGTGCGCAACAGTGTGCTATCTTCAACCACAGCCGTGCGCAACAGTGTGCTATCTTCAACCACAGCCGTGCGCAACAGTGTGCTATCTTCAACCACAGCTGTGCGCAACAGTGTGCTATCTTCAACCACAGCCGTGCGCAACAGTGTGCTATCTTCAACCACAGCTGTGCGCAACAGTGTGCTATCTTCAACCACAGCTGTGCGCAACAGTGTGCTATCTTCAACCACAGCCGTGCGCAACAGTGTGCTATCTTCAACCACATCTGTGCGCAACAGTGTGCTATCTTCAACCACAGCCGCGCGCAACAGTGTGCTATCTTCAACCACAGCTGTGCGCAACAGTATGCTATCTTCAACCACAGCCGTGCGCAACAGTGTGCTATCTTCAACCACAGCTGTGCGCAACAGTGTGCTATCTTCAACCACAGCCGTGCGCAACAGTGTGCTATCTTCAACCACAGCTGTGCGCAACAGTGTGCTATCTTCAACCACAGCCGTGCGCAACAGTGTGCTATCTTCAACCACAGCCGTGCGCAACAGTGTGCTATCTTCAACCACAGCCGTGCGCAACAGTGTGCTATCTTCAACCACAGCTGTGCGCAACAGTGTGCTATCTTCAACCACAGCCGCGCGCAACAGTGTGCTATCTTCAACCACAGCTGTGCGCAACAGTGCGCTATCTTCAACCACAGCTGTGCGCAACAGTGTGCTATCTTCAACCACAGCCGTGCGCAACAGTGTGCTATCTTCAACCACAGCCGTGCGCAACAGTGTGCTATCTTCAACCACAGCTGTGCGCAACAGTGTGCTATCTTCAACCACAGCCGTGCGCAACAGTGTGCTATCTTCAACCACAGCTGTGCGCAACAGTGTGCTATCTTCAACCACAGCCGTGCGCAACAGTGTGCTATCTTCAACCACAGCTGTGCGCAACAGTGTGCTATCTTCAACCACAGCCGTGCGCAACAGTGTGCTATCTTCAACCACAGCCGCGCGCAACAGTGTGCTATCTTCAACCACAGCTGTGCGCAACAGTGCGCTATCTTCAACCACAGCTGTGCGCAACAGTGTGCTATCTTCAACCACAGCCGTGCGCAACAGTGTGCTATCTTCAACCACAGCCGTGCGCAACAGTGTGCTATCTTCAACCACAGCTGTGCGCAACAGTGTGCTATCTTCAACCACAGCCGCGCGCAACAGTGTGCTATCTTCAACCACAGCTGTGCGCAACAGTGTGCTATCTTCAACCACAGCCGTGCGCAACAGTGTGCTATCTTCAACCACAGCTGTGCGCAACAGTGTGCTATCTTCAACCACAGCCGTGCGCAACAGTGTGCTATCTTCAACCACAGCTGTGCGCAACAGTGTGCTATCTTCAACCACAGCTGTGCGCAACAGTGTGCTATCTTCAACCACAGCCGTGCGCAACAGTGTGCTATCTTCAACCACAGCCGTGCGCAACAGTGTGCTATCTTCAACCACAGCCGTGCGCAACAGTGTGCTATCTTCAACCACAGCTGTGCGCAACAGTGTGCTATCTTCAACCACAGCCGTGCGCAACAGTGTGCTATCTTCAACCACAGCTGTGCGCAACAGTGTGCTATCTTCAACCACAGCCGTGCGCAACAGTGTGCTATCTTCAACCACAGCCGTGCGCAACAGTGTGCTATCTTCAACCACAGCTGTGCGCAACAGTGTGCTATCTTCAACCACAGCTGTGCGCAACAGTGTGCTATCTTCAACCACAGCCGCGCGCAACAGTGTGCTATCTTCAACCACAGCCGTGCGCAACAGTGTGCTATCTTCAACCACAGCCGTGCGCAACAGTGTGCTATCTTCAACCACAGCTGTGCGCAACAGTGTGCTATCTTCAACCACAGCCGTGCGCAACAGTGTGCTATCTTCAACCACAGCCGTGCGCAACAGTGTGCTATCTTCAACCACAGCCGTGCGCAACAGTGTGCTATCTTCAACCACAGCTGTGCGCAACAGTGTGCTATCTTCAACCACAGCCGTGCGCAACAGTGTGCTATCTTCAACCACAGCTGTGCGCAACAGTGTGCTATCTTCAACCACAGCTGTGCGCAACAGTGTGCTATCTTCAACCACAGCCGCGCGCAACAGTGTGCTATCTTCAACCACAGCTGTGCGCAACAGTGCGCTATCTTCAACCACAGCTGTGCGCAACAGTGTGCTATCTTCAACCACAGCCGTGCGCAACAGTGTGCTATCTTCAACCACAGCCGTGCGCAACAGTGTGCTATCTTCAACCACAGCTGTGCGCAACAGTGTGCTATCTTCAACCACAGCCGCGCGCAACAGTGTGCTATCTTCAACCACAGCTGTGCGCAACAGTGTGCTATCTTCAACCACAGCCGTGCGCAACAGTGTGCTATCTTCAACCACAGCTGTGCGCAACAGTGTGCTATCTTCAACCACAGCCGTGCGCAACAGTGTGCTATCTTCAACCACAGCTGTGCGCAACAGTGTGCTATCTTCAACCACAGCTGTGCGCAACAGTGTGCTATCTTCAACCACAGCCGTGCGCAACAGTGTGCTATCTTCAACCACAGCCGTGCGCAACAGTGTGCTATCTTCAACCACAGCCGTGCGCAACAGTGTGCTATCTTCAACCACAGCTGTGCGCAACAGTGTGCTATCTTCAACCACAGCCGTGCGCAACAGTGTGCTATCTTCAACCACAGCTGTGCGCAACAGTGTGCTATCTTCAACCACAGCCGTGCGCAACAGTGTGCTATCTTCAACCACAGCCGTGCGCAACAGTGTGCTATCTTCAACCACAGCTGTGCGCAACAGTGTGCTATCTTCAACCACAGCCGTGCGCAACAGTGTGCTATCTTCAACCACAGCTGTGCGCAACAGTGTGCTATCTTCAACCACAGCTGTGCGCAACAGTGTGCTATCTTCAACCACAGCTGTGCGCAACAGTGTGCTATCTTCAACCACAGCTGTGCGCAACAGTGTGCTATCTTCAACCACAGCCGTGCGCAACAGTGTGCTATCTTCAACCACAGCCGTGCGCAACAGTGTGCTATCTTCAACCACAGCTGTGCGCAACAGTGTGCTATCTTCAACCACAGCTGTGCGCAACAGTGTGCTATCTTCAACCACAGCTGTGCGCAACAGTGTGCTATCTTCAACCACAGCCGTGCGCAACAGTGTGCTATCTTCAACCACAGCTGTGCGCAACAGTGTGCTATCTTCAACCACAGCTGTGCGCAACAGTGTGCTATCTTCAACCACAGCCGTGCGCAACAGTGTGCTATCTTCAACCACAGCTGTGCGCAACAGTGTGCTATCTTCAACCACAGCTGTGCGCAACAGTGTGCTATCTTCAACCACAGCTGTGCGCAACAGTGTGCTATCTTCAACCACAGCCGTGCGCAACAGTGTGCTATCTTCAACCACAGCTGTGCGCAACAGTGTGCTATCTTCAACCACAGCTGTGCGCAACAGTGTGCTATCTTCAACCACAGCCGTGCGCAACAGTGTGCTATCTTCAACCACAGCTGTGCGCAACAGTGTGCTATCTTCAACCACAGCCGTGCGCAACAGTGTGCTATCTTCAACCCCAGCTGTGCGCAACAGTGTGCTATCTTCAACCACAGCCGTGCGCAACAGTGTGCTATCTTCAACCACAGCCGTGCGCAACAGTGTGCTATCTTCAACCACAGCTGTGCGCAACAGTGTGCTATCTTCAACCACAGCCGTGCGCAACAGTGTGCTATCTTCAACCACAGCTGTGCGCAACAGTGTGCTATCTTCAACCACAGCTGTGCGCAACAGTGTGCTATCTTCAACCACAGCTGTGCGCAACAGTGTGCTATCTTCAACCACAGCTGTGCGCAACAGTGTGCTATCTTCAACCACAGCCGTGCGCAACAGTGTGCTATCTTCAACCACAGCCGTGCGCAACAGTGTGCTATCTTCAACCACAGCTGTGCGCAACAGTGTGCTATCTTCAACCACAGCTGTGCGCAACAGTGTGCTATCTTCAACCACAGCCGTGCGCAACAGTGTGCTATCTTCAACCACAGCTGTGCGCAACAGTGTGCTATCTTCAACCACAGCCGTGCGCAACAGTGTGCTATCTTCAACCACAGCCGTGCGCAACAGTGTGCTATCTTCAACCACAGCTGTGCGCAACAGTGTGCTATCTTCAACCACAGCTGTGCGCAACAGTATGCTATCTTCAACCACAGCCGTGCGCAACAGTGTGCTATCTTCAACCACAGCTGTGCGCAACAGTGTGCTATCTTCAACCACAGCCGTGCGCAACAGTGTGCTATCTTCAACCACAGCTGTGCGCAACAGTGTGCTATCTTCAACCACAGCCGTGCGCAACAGTGTGCTATCTTCAACCACAGCCGTGCGCAACAGTGTGCTATCTTCAACCACAGCCGTGCGCAACAGTGTGCTATCTTCAACCACAGCCGCGCGCAACCGTGTGCTATCTTCAACCACAGCCGTGCGCAACAGTGTGCTATCTTCAACCACAGCCGTGCGCAACAGTGTGCTATCTTCAACCACAGCTGTGCGCAACAGTGTGCTATCTTCAACCACAGCCGTGCGCAACAGTGTGCTATCTTCAACCACAGCCGTGCGCAACAGTGTGCTATCTTCAACCACAGCTGTGCGCAACAGTGTGCTATCTTCAACCACAGCCGTGCGCAACAGTGTGCTATCTTCAACCACAGCCGTGCGCAACAGTGTGCTATCTTCAACCACAGCCGTGCGCAACAGTGTGCTATCTTCAACCACAGCTGTGCGCAACAGTGTGCTATCTTCAACCACAGCCGTGCGCAACAGTGTGCTATCTTCAACCACAGCCGTGCGCAACAGTGTGCTATCTTCAACCACAGCCGTGCGCAACCGGGCGACCGTTTTTTTTTTCTTCGGCTGGAAAGCGCTTTGAGTGCTGGTTGCGTCTGTTTTGGCTCAGAATTGACTGGACTGTATTTTACAATACAAAGTGCCCTTCCCCAGGAATTGCACCAGCACCATTATTCATAATATTCATATTATGAATTGATACTAATTATATGTGTACATATATATATACATACACACACACACATATAATATAATATCCATATTATGAATTAATGCTGATTACATATGTATGTGTGTGTATGTGTACATGTGTGTACATGCATACATAAATATACATGTACACATCCATACATACATATATGTATTTATATAAAATAATAATATTCAGATTATGAATTAATGCTAATTATTTAATATATACGCATATATATCTATTGTATTTTGGGCGTTCTGGGAGAGGCCGGCTTTGTGTTTTTTGAATCCGAAACCGCCGCGAGCCAGCGGTACACTGGCTACCGCTGGCGGTGGACCCACAACCGGCGACGGTTCACCCCCCCCCCCCCCCCCGCCCCCCCCCAAAAAACCTTTGATGGTCAACCGACGCCGCGTTGACGGCGGTGGGCAGTCGTCGCAGTGCACTTGGTCCTGCACAGGCAGGTCTTGCACGTCCACTGCTGTGCACTGTGATTTCTGTTTGATGCGTTTCCGGCCCCCCCAAACGGAGGGGGACCAATTTTGGCCGGCGAAGTAGCGCCCTCCGGGAGTGCCTAGCACTATCGCTCAACCGCCGGCGGTTACCAACTGCCTTCGGTTACGGTCTCGCCGCTGCCGTCGCTGACCTGAACAACCGCCATCGGTTACCCTGTAACCGCCGTCGGTTACCCTTCAACCGCCGTCGCTTACCCTTCAACCGCCGTCGCTTACCCTCCACCGCCGTCAGTCACCACGACCAACCGTCAACCACCGCCCAACCGCCATCGGTCGCCGCCTGGACATCACTGAGTGCATGGCTGCCGGCTTTCCTTGTCTGGCAGACCTGCTCCCCTTTGCACCCCCTCCCCCCTCCCCCCCCCCCCCCCCGCCTGCAACCCACGTCCGTCACCCGCAGGCCCTCGCCTCCCACGCCGTCTCGCCCCCCTGCCTCGAGGGCTTCACCGCGCGCCAGATCTCCAACGTCCTGTGGGCCCACGCCGCGCTGCGCGTCCCGGCCCCGGGGCTCGTGGCCGCGCTGTGCGAGCGCGCGCTGCAGAGAGCCGTGTTCGCCGACGCCACGCCGCAGGGGGTGGCCACGATGGCGTGGGCCGTCGTGCGGCTGCAGGTGCCCGTGGGGTGGGTGCGTCAGTGGGTGCGCACGCGACATTCCGGAGACCAAGTCGGGGGGGGTGGGGGGGTGGGGGGCTCAGGGAGACGGGCATGGGGCCGCGTCGCATCCCCGTCTCTGCGCTGACCCCCTGTACACACAGCGCGTAGGACAGGAATGGGCCGACCTGTTTCCATAACTTTTTGAGGAGACCCCGGGCAAGGGGCAGGAGACCCTGGGCAAGGGGCAGGCGACCTAGGGCAAGGGGCAGGAGACCTTGGGCAAGGGGCAGGAGACCCTGGGCAAGGGGCAGGAGACCCCGGGCAAGGGGCAGGAGACCCTGGGCAAGGGGCAGGAGACCTAGGGCAAGGGGCAGGAGACCCCGGGCAAGGGGCAGGAGACCTTGGGCAAGGGGCAGGAGACCCCGGGCAAGGGGCAGGAGACCTTGGGCAAGGGGCAGGAGACCTAGGGCAAGGGGCAGGAGACCTAGGGCAAGGGGCAGGAGACCCCGGGCAAGGGGCAGGAGACCTTGGGCAAGGGGCAGGAGACCCTGGGCAAGGGGCAGGAGACCCCGGGCAAGGGGCAGGAGACCCCGGGCAAGGGGCAGGAGACCTAGGGCAAGGGGCAGGAGACCCCGGGCAAGGGGCAGGAGACCTTGGGCAAGGGGCAGGAGACCTTGGGCAAGGGGCAGGAGACCCTGGGCAAGGGGCAGGAGACCTAGGGCAAGGGGCAGGAGACCCCGGGCAAGGGGCAGGAGACCTAGGGCAAGGGGCAGGAGACCTAGGGCAAGGGGCAGGAGACCTTGGGCAAGGGGCAGGAGACCCCGGGCAAGGGGCAGGAGACCTAGGGCAAGGGGCAGGAGACCTAGGGCAAGGGGCAGGAGACCCTGGGCAAGGGGCAGGAGACCTTGGGCAAGGGGCAGGAGACCCCGGGCAAGGGGCAGGAGACCCCGGGCAAGGGGCAGGAGACCCCGGGCAAGGGGCAGGAGACCCTGGGCAAGGGGCAGGAGACCTAGGGCAAGGGGCAGGAGACCCCGGGCAAGGGGCAGGAGACCTAGGGCAAGGGGCAGGAGACCCCGGGCAAGGGGCAGGAGACCTTGGGCAAGGGGCAGGAGACCCCGGGCAAGGGGCAGGAGACCTAGGGCAAGGGGCAGGAGACCTAGGGCAAGGGGCAGGAGACCTAGGGCAAGGGGCAGGAGACCTTGGGCAAGGGGCAGGAGACCTAGGGCAAGGGGCAGGAGACCCTGGGCAAGGGGCAGGAGACCCCGGGCAAGGGGCAGGAGACCTAGGGCAAGGGGCAGGAGACCCCGGGCAAGGGGCAGGAGACCTTGGGCAAGGGGCAGGAGACCTTGGGCAAGGGGCAGGAGACCCTGGGCAAGGGGCAGGAGACCTAGGGCAAGGGGCAGGAGACCCCGGGCAAGGGGCAGGAGACCTAGGGCAAGGGGCAGGAGACCTAGGGCAAGGGGCAGGAGACCTTGGGCAAGGGGCAGGAGACCCCGGGCAAGGGGCAGGAGACCTAGGGCAAGGGGCAGGAGACCTAGGGCAAGGGGCAGGAGACCCCGGGCAAGGGGCAGGAGACCTTGGGCAAGGGGCAGGAGACCCCGGGCAAGGGGCAGGAGACCTAGGGCAAGGGGCAGGAGACCTAGGGCAAGGGGCAGGAGACCTAGGGCAAGGGGCAGGAGACCTTGGGCAAGGGGCAGGAGACCCTGGGCAAGGGGCAGGAGACCCCGGGCAAGGGGCAGGAGACCCCGGGCAAGGGGCAGGAGACCTAGGGCAAGGGGCAGGAGACCCCGGGCAAGGGGCAGGAGACCTTGGGCAAGGGGCAGGAGACCTTGGGCAAGGGGCAGGAGACCCTGGGCAAGGGGCAGGAGACCTAGGGCAAGGGGCAGGAGACCCCGGGCAAGGGGCAGGAGACCTAGGGCAAGGGGCAGGAGACCTAGGGCAAGGGGCAGGAGACCTTGGGCAAGGGGCAGGAGACCCCGGGCAAGGGGCAGGAGACCTAGGGCAAGGGGCAGGAGACCTAGGGCAAGGGGCAGGAGACCCTGGGCAAGGGGCAGGAGACCTTGGGCAAGGGGCAGGAGACCCCGGGCAAGGGGCAGGAGACCCCGGGCAAGGGGCAGGAGACCCCGGGCAAGGGGCAGGAGACCCTGGGCAAGGGGCAGGAGACCTAGGGCAAGGGGCAGGAGACCCCGGGCAAGGGGCAGGAGACCTAGGGCAAGGGGCAGGAGACCCCGGGCAAGGGGCAGGAGACCTTGGGCAAGGGGCAGGAGACCCCGGGCAAGGGGCAGGAGACCTAGGGCAAGGGGCAGGAGACCTAGGGCAAGGGGCAGGAGACCTAGGGCAAGGGGCAGGAGACCTTGGGCAAGGGGCAGGAGACCCCGGGCAAGGGGCAGGAGACCCTGGGCAAGGGGCAGGAGACCTAGGGCAAGGGGCAGGAGACCTAGGGCAAGGGGCAGGAGACCCTGGGCAAGGGGCAGGAGACCCTGGGCAAGGGGCAGGAGACCCCGGGCAAGGGGCAGGAGACCTAGGGCAAGGGGCAGGAGACCCCGGGCAAGGGGCAGGAGACCCCGGGCAAGGGGCAGGAGACCCCGGGCAAGGGGCAGGAGACCTTGGGCAAGGGGCAGGAGACCTAGGGCAAGGGGCAGGAGACCCCGGGCAAGGGGCAGGAGACCTTGGGCAAGGGGCAGGAGACCCCGGGCAAGGGGCAGGAGACCCCGGGCAAGGGGCAGGAGACCTAGGGCAAGGGGCAGGAGACCCCGGGCAAGGGGCAGGAGACCTTGGGCAAGGGGCAGGAGACCCCGGGCAAGGGGCAGGAGACCTAGGGCAAGGGGCAGGAGACCTAGGGCAAGGGGCAGGAGACCCTGGGTAAGGGCGCGGGAGGGCCCACAGCGAAGACACCTGAGACCTTGGCGCGGGTCCTGCTCTCGCGCCGTGTACACGAAGGGTGAGACTTGGGGGGCGGCACGGTGGCTCTGCCACGTCCTGATCAGGCCTTTGCTTAGTGGCTGGTTGATACTATACCGGGGGGGGGGGGGGGGTGGGTCAGAGGCCAAAACAAAGTTTGTGTACCTAAAATCGACCTCCAAGTTCGGGCCCCTTTGATAAATTTCATTTTTTTCTGAGGAAAAATTTTCTGATGTGGGTGGGTGGGTGGGTCAGCCAAAATCCCGGGGGGCCAATTTGACCCCCCCCCCCCCCCAGTACCACTAAGCAAAGGCCTGGTCCTGCTTCTGCGCTGACCCCTGTACGCACAGCGTGCAGGGCCTAAATAGGCTGACCTGCTGCCGTAACTTTTGGAACCGTGGAATTTGGCGGTTCCATTTTGTGGTGGTCCCTGAAGATCACGTTTTGTCGGTCATTTGAGGCCGGGGGGATGGTGTTTCAGGGATGTTGGTGCTGCCCTGCCACCCACTTCCACCGCTTCTCGTCCTTTGGAGGCGGAGATTGGGGAATCCCCTGACGACTGGTACATCATGACGCAATAGTCACCGCTTGTGTCTTCTCAGACGCACACAAACAATGCCCTTGTCAGAGCGACGGCAGGTGCTGTTTACGTCAAACTT
>OZ038404.1:17447049-17473686 GCA_964036045.1 Eutreptiella sp. 'Long Island Sound 2002' | reverse complement strand
CCCCCTCCCTCCTCCGGTACTTCAGCCAATCAAAAATTTGCTCTGGCGTCTTTGGCGCCTCTTAAACTCAGCACCACCGGGGGAGGGCTGCCCCCCCCCCCCCCCCCTGACCCCCCCCCCAAAAAGTCCTGCTGGACTCCAGGCAAAATGGGTATTTGGGGTTCATTGGTATGCCTTCACTTGTGGTCTGCGCTGCCCTAAGTAGAGCCGTGCGTCGGATGGGCAGGTCAGGGGGTGAGGCGGTCCGCCGGGGCAAACTCATGGGGGGTATGGGGGGGCGGGGTCTGCGGGGGGAAATGGGGGGGAATCGGGGTCGTGCTGGGGCAATGGGGCAATGGGGGGAATGGGGGGGAGGGGCGTGGGGGGATGTCGGGGAATGGGGGGTCATGGGGGGAAGGGGGGGGGGGTGGGATGGCAGAAAATGGGGGGGGGGGAATGCGGCCCGGGTCACCAACGCGCAGAACAATGTTCCGTTCGCGCCGGTCATTGTTCACCGTCGCCCGCAGACCGGCGGGCGGGGGACATAGAGCGGGGGCCAACAGGTCTGTGGACAAACAATGTGGACAGTCTCCTCCGGAGAAGTGGAACCGTTGGGCGCATCCGGATGCATCGCTCAGCACATTTGCGGAAGTTTCATGGCCAAGCCCCCTCCCTCTCACGGGGCTGTCCTTACAAACCCCAATTCCGTTTCGGTAGGGACAGCCCCCAAGGAGCACCAACCGCCAACCGCCAACCGCCAACCGCCAACCGCCAACCGCCAACCGCCAACAATTGTTCGTACTGTTTTGGGTTTGTGTCGTGCCCACGTCTTGCCCCACGAAGCAGAGAGGGTCCCCGTGACCGTCCTTTCAGTTTGCGCTATGAACCCGTCCCCCCCCCCCCCTCCCCTCTAAAGTCAGCCCCTGCCCTCCCGACCCACCCACCCATTCGGCTTGGAAACCCCCGCCCCCCACCCCAACGGCACCCGCCACTCGCCCTCAGTTCGCCGGGGCCCGGATCGCGATGCCCCAGCGCCGCTTCACGGAAGTCTTCCTCACGCACCTCGCGGACCTGACCGCCGCCCACGAGCTCGTGCCGGCCTTCGCGCCGCAGGACGTGGCCCTCACCGCCTGGGCCTTCGCCGCCGCGGACGTGCCCCACCCGCTCCTCGCCGCCCTCGCCCGCCACACCCTCCACGGCCTCCTCCCCCGCGGCCCTTCCCCGCCCGGAGCTCGTCGCCGCCTCGGCCGCGTTTGGGGTGATGCTGCCGCGCGCGCACTTGGCGCTCGCGGCGCCCATGCGCGACGCCCTCGGCGCGGCTCGCGGCCCCGGAGGTCCTCCGCGCGCTTGCCCCGGAAGAGGTCCTGTGCGCCGCGGCCGGGGCCGCTGCCCTCGGCGCCGCCCACAACCGCAGCGTCGCGCGCGCGCTCGCCGCGGCGCTCGCCGCCGCCGGGGTGCCGGCCGGGCTGCCGGCGGTCGCGCGCACGCTGGACACCCTCGCGGCGCTGCGGGTCTGGTCCGGGGCCGCGGGCGCCGCGCTGTGGGACCGCGTCACCGGGGCCCCGGCGCGCGCGGAGGCCGCGCGCGCCGCGGCGCTCGTCGCTGCGCTGCAGGCGTTCGCGACGTTCCGGTCGGCGCACGCCGCCCCAGCCGTCGCCCTCGTGGCCGCGCAGCTCCGCGCCCCCGGGCGGCTGCTGGAGGCGCTGGAGGCGCCGGAGGTCGCCCGCGTCGCGTGGGCGCTCGCGGCTGCGCGGAGCTGCCCGCGACGACGCGGCGGCCGCGCGGCTGCTGCAGCGGGTGCTGGAGGTGGGGGGCTTCGAGGGGGTCCTGGGGCGGACGGACTTGGCGGTCCTGCAGCCGTTCCTGCTGCACGTGGAGCTCCACCCGCTGGCGCTGCCGACCGCCGCGCGGCTGCTGGACGGGGCGGGCCCCCTCCGGCGCCGCGCGGCCGCCGCGCTGCACGCGGCGCAGGAGGAGGAGGCCGCCGCGGAGCCCGAAGGGGCGGCCCGCGTGCGGGAGACGGTGCGGGGCCACGTTGCCGAGCTGCTGCAGGTCCTCCCGCCCGCCGCTGCGGTCTTTAGGGGGAGCGTCCGAGCCTCCGACACGCCCGCCCGCACGCCCGCGGGCTCACACACGCGTCGCAGGAACACGCGCACACGCGCGCGCACGCGCACGCCTCTCAGTGTGTGTGTGTGTTGTGCTCGATGGCGCTTGAGACTTGGCCGTGCTCAGACGGTGCTCTCTGAGGTTTGGGTGGCAGCCGGACCAACTGACTGATGCTGTGGCGCTGCCTCTGCGCGGGGGGGGGGGGGGGGGGCTGAGGTCTGCAATTTCCCGCAACTTCCCCGATTTCCCCGCATTTTTATATTGCACTTTCCCGCAATTTTCCGCAACTTCCCGCAATCTCCCGCAATTTCCCGCAATTTCCCGCAATTTCCCGCAATTTTTCGCAATTTCCCGCATTTGCCTGCAATTTCCTGCAATTTCTCGCATTTTCCCGCAATTTCCCGCAATTTCCCGCATTTTCCCGCAATTTCCTGCAATTTTCCGCATTTTCCCGCAATTTCCCGCATTTTCCCGCAATTTCCCGCATTTTCCCGCAATTTCCTGCATTTCCCGCAATCTTCCGCATCGTTCCACAACTTTCCGCACTTTTTCCGCAATCCCTTTTGCCCATCCTCCGCGTGCGCGTCGGGTGCCCTGTGTGTCCCCCCTGCAGAGGTGTTGCTCCGTGAGGCTGCGGAGGTTCCGTTACGCCAGCGCAATTTTCCCGCAAATTTTCCGCAAGTTCCTGCAATTCTTCGCCATCGGATTGGGCGCCCGCTGACGCAACTCCCCCCCCCCCCCCTCCCCTCAAGTCCCCCCCCCCCCCCCCAAGTCAGTGCTGGAGTCGGCAAACCCCCGCAAGGACTCGGAGTGTGCATCTGGATGCCCCTGGTCAACGGCACGGGCAACAGCCCCGTCTCCGGGACGGCCGACCCCCGGAGTAGTCGAACAGGACAAGTCATCCGGGGGCTCCGTTGACACAACCAAAACACGTTCGGGCCCACAGAGGGTCAGAATGAGCGGTGGCGAGAGGCCAATAGGCGCCGCCAAAGGCACACAATCGGATACCGAGGCCTTGTGCCAACTCCCCCCCCCCCCCCCGGTCCCCTGTTCTCAGCGATTCTGAGGGGCGCCCGGGCCCCACGAAGGCCGTCCGAGGCGTGTGGCCCCGGTGGCCCCCCCGTCGAGTCTTGGGCCCCCTTTCCCAAACAGACCCCACGCGCCGCTGTCCCGCGCGCGAAGGTCCGTCGGTGTTGTTTGGGGATCCGGGGCACCGCCGCGGCCGGACACGCGCCGGAGTCGGGGATCGTCCGCCTCCGGGCGGGTCCTGCCGGGGCTTGTGCGGCCCCGGCACTGGAACGTCACGCTCCATGGCCTGCACCTGCCGCTAGCGGAAGGGGGGCCAGGGGCGGAGTTTTCCTTGGGAATTCAGCATCTCCGGGGGGGTCCCAACACACCAACGACTGGGCCCCGCTGACGCGCAAACGGCACATCCCGCCACATTCAGCACAGCCCCAGCACACCAACGACGGGGCTCCGCGAACGCCAAAACGACACCAGCAGGAGCACCGGCCGCAGCGGCCGACAGAAAGCAGCGACCCGATGCAACATGCGAAGGGAAGAACGGGTGACCGTCCAGGGCCCCGTAAAGGAACAACAACCCGACGGAATGTCACACAGGGGGGGGGGGGGGTGACCCCCCCCACCACACACCCCCCCTCGCCCCCCTCCCCCCCTCTTTTAAGTGATTGGACAAAATTTTCTTCCCGGCCTTCGGCCAATCAAAACATTTCTCTGGCGCCTTCGGCGCAAATCAGCTGAGGCCAAAGGCTTTCTTCGGCGCCCCTAACAACTCAGGGTCTGACTGAACAGCCGTCCCGGGGGGACGTGCTCTGCGTAAGCCCAAAGTACGCCGGCCACGGTAGGACCCGCCCAAAGCCGGACGCCTGTGCGGTGTACCAGTACACGTTTGGCGGCCACGGTCCCTCACCAGACTTTTCCTTAAGAGGGGGGGTGCGGGGTGCTGGCCATGCCCCCGCCTTTGTGCGGGTTGCCCCGTTTTCTTGTCCGTAGCACGGGCGCCGGGTGTACTACCGCGGAACACCGCCGCGATTGTTTGGGTTTATAAGTGCTCCATGGGCTATCGCTTGGAGCGCCCCACCCTGTTGGCCTTCATGTGCTGTGTTGTGTTGTGTTGTGTTGTGTTGTGTTGTGTTGTGTTGTGTTGTGTTGTGTTGTGTTGTGTTGTGTTGTGTTGTGTTGTGCTGTGTTGTGTTGTGTTGTGTTGTGTTGTGTTGTGTTGTGTTGTGTTGTGTTGTGTTGTGTTGTGTTGTGTTGTGTTGTGTTGTGTTTCTGTTCTGTTGTGTGGCGCTGTGCTGTGCTGTGCTATGCTATGTTGTGTTTGTGTTTGTGTTTGTGTTTGTGTTTGTGTTTGTGTTTGTGTTTGTGTTTGTGTTTGTGTTTGTGTTTGTGTTTGTGTTTGTGTTTGTGTTTGTGTTTGTGTTTGTGTTTGTGTTTGTGTTTGTGTTTGTGTTTGTGTTGTGCTGTGCTGTGCTGTGCTACGTTGTGTTTGTGTATGTGTTTATGTTTGTGTTTGTGTATCTGTTTGTGTATGTGTTTATGTTTGTGTTTATGTTTGTGTTTATGTTTGTGTTTATGTTTGTGTTTGTGTTTGTGTTTGTGTTTGTGTTTGTGTTTGTGTTTGTGTATGTGTTTGTGTTTGTGTTTGTGTTTGTGTTTATGTTTGTGTTTGTGTTTGTGTTTGTGTTTGTGTATCTGTTTGTGTATGTGTTTATGTTTGTGTTTATGTTTGTGTTTATGTTTGTGTTTGTGTATGTGTTTATGTTTGTGTTTGTGTTTGTGTTTGTGTATGTGTTTATGTTTGTGTTTGTGTTTGTGTTTGTGTTTGTGTTTGTGTTTGTGTTTGTGTTTGTGTTTGTGTTTGTGTTTGTGTTTGTGTTTGTGTTTGTGTTTGTGTTTGTGTTTGTGTTTGTGTATGCGTTTGTGTTTGTGTTTGTGTTTGTGTTTGTGTTTGTGTTTGTGTTTGTGTTTGTGTTTGTGTTTGTGTTTGTGTTTGTGTTTGTGTATGTGTTTTATGTTTGTGTTTGTGTTTGTGTTTGTGTTTGTGTTTGTGTTTGTGTTTGTGTTTGTGTTTGTGTTTGTGTTTGTGTTTGTGTTTGTGTTTGTGTTTGTGTTTGTGTTTGTGTTTGTGTATGCGTTTGTGTTTGTGTTTGTGTATGCGTTTGTGTTTGTGTTTGTGTTTGTGTTTGTGTTTGTGTTCATGTTTGTGTTTGTGTTTGTGTTTGTGTTGTGCTGTGCAGTACTCTGTTGTGTTACTGTTTGCGTTTGTGTTTGTGTTTGCGTTTGTGTCGCGTTTGCGTTTGTGTCTGCGTTTGTGTTGCGTTGTGTTGCGTTGCATGATTTCGCTTCGCTGTCATGCTTTCGCATCGCCCCCCCCCCCAACCCCCAACCGCACAGGCCTGGCACATCCCGTACGAGCGCCCCCCCGGCGCCCACGACCTCCGGGGCTACCGCACGGACCTGCTCCTCCCGACGGAGGCCGCGGTGGTGGAGCTGCGGGGCCCCGCGCAGTACTGCGACGTGGACGGGCGGGAGGCGGTGTGCGGGGCCGCGATCCTGAAGGCCCGGCTGCTGCGGGCCCTGGGGTACCGGGTCATGGAGGTGCCCCTGGCGGAGTGGGAGGGGCTGCACACGGCCGAGGCCCGGGAGGCGTACCTGCGGCGGCGGCTGTGGAACGAGTGACGCAGGGGACGGTCCTCGACGGGGGGGGGGGGGGGTAGCACGTAAACCCGCAAGGCTCCGTAGGGGGGGGGGGGGGGGGGCTCAGCCCTCCTTCTTGTGATCCGCATGTGCTGATTTGTTGCTGACGTCGTCTCAAACAACAACCCACACGTGACAGCTCACACGTCACCATTCGGCGGGGGGGGGGGGGGGGGGCACAACAACCAGCACAACCCCCGGTACACCAACTATTGGGCGCCGCTAACACGCACACGGCACATCCCGCCACATTCAGCACAGCCCCAACACACCGACCACTGGGCTCCGCGAACGTGGAAACGACACCAGCAGGAGCACCGGCCGCAGCGGCCGACAGAACGCAGCGACGCGACGCAACGTGCGAAGGGACGAACGGGTGACTGTCCAGGGCCCCGTAAAGGAACAGCCTTCGGGAGGAGTTGGGGATCATGCGGCGAAGGATGAACGGGTGACTTTCCAGGGCCCATTTAAGAAACCACCGAAGGACTGAATGCCACACAGGGGGGCGGTCTGGGGGGGGGGGGGTCTCGCACGAGGCCGCCCATTCGAAATTGGGTCAAGACAGCGGCGTGGCGGACCTTCAGGAGAAGATGGGCAGTGCATCGTGCGGTGAACAATCAACGGGTGACTGGCCAGGGCCCCGTAAAGAAACCCGACGGAATGCCACACGGGGGGTGCGGATCTCTGTGTGTGGCACGGCGCAGCGGCCGGCCGTCTTATTTGTCCATTGCTGGCGGTTCCGGCTACGGTTTTGGTTCGCTGTTCCTCTGCAGCGTGTCCCAGTGCTGCATGCATGACACTGATGGTGTTGCCTCCTTTCTCACCCAAAACAAGGTTCATTACATTACGTCTCACAGACCTTTTTTGCAAAAGCGCCCGGGGCCGTTTTTCGGCTTCTGACAAGCTTTTCTCTCCCTCTTGTGAACTGCATGTGCCGCCTGTTGTGCTGACGTCTCGCCAACCAACACCACCACACGTGACAGCTCACACGTCACTATACAGGGGGGGGGGGGGTTCGACGACCTTATGGGGGGAGGACGGCCTGTAGAAAGAGGCGCGTGGACAGCAAAAACAGTCAAACGACCCCCACAACAACCAGCACAACCCTCAATACGCCAACTACTGGGCGCTGCTGACGCCCAGACGGCACATCCCGCCACATCCCGCACAGCCCCAACACACCAACTACTGGGCTCAGCGAACGCGGTAACGACACCAGCAAGAGCACCGGCCGCAGCGGTTGACAGAATGCAGCGACGCGACGCAACATGCGACCCGGAGAACGGGTGACCGTCTAGGGCCCCGTAAAGCAACAGCCTTCGGGAGGAGTTGGAGATCATGTGGCGAAGGATGAACGGGTGACTCTCCAGGGCCCAATTACGAAACCACCGAAGGACTGAATGCCACACAGGGGGGCGGTCTGGGGGGGGGGGTCTCGCACGAGGCCGCCCATTCGAAATTGGGTCAAGACAGCGGCGTGGCGGACCTTCAGGAGAAGATGGGCAGTGCATCGTGCGGTGAACAATCAACGGGTGACTGGCCAGGGCCCCGTAAAGAAACCCGACGGAATGTCACACGGGGGGTGCGGATCTCTGTGTATGGCACGGCGCAGCGGCCGGCCGTCTTGTTTGTCCATTGCTGGCGGTTCCGGCTACGGTTTTGGTTCGCTGTTCCTCTGCAGCGTGTCCCAGTGCTGCATGCATGACACTGATGTTGTTGCCTCCTTTCTCACCCAAAACAAGGTTCATTCCATTACGTCTCACAGACCTTTTTTGCAAAAGCGCCCGGGGCCGTTTTTCGGCTTCTGACAAGCTTTTCTCTCCCTCTTGTGAACTGCATGTGCCGCCTGTTGTGCTGACGTCTCGCCAACCAACACCACCACACGTGACAGCTCACACGTCACTATACGGGGGGGGAGGGGGGTTCGACGACCTTCTGGGGGGAGGACGGCCTGTAGAAAGAGGCGCGTGGACAGCAAAAACAGTCAAACGACCCCCACAACAACCAGCACAACTCCCAATACGCCAACTACTGAGTGCCGCTGACGCGCAAACGGCACACCATGCCACATCCAGCACGCCCCCGGCACACCAACGACGGGGCTCTGCGAACGCAGAAACGACACCAGCAGGAGCACCGACCGCAGCGGTCGACAGAACGCAGGAACCCGACGCAACATGCGAAGGGAATCAACATGGCCATCAACACCTGTCGTTTGCACGTCCCCTTCGGTCACCCCCCCCCCTTTTGTTGTTCCAGCCACTCCGAATGGCCCAGACAGACTCCCCCCCCCCCCCGAGATGTATTAGAATGGCCGTACACCGTAGGAGGATGGGGGGTACCTCCCCTGACCCCCCCCTACCTCCCTTCCCTTGGACCCCCTGCCCCCCCCCCCCCCCCCTTGCGACCCATTCGGAACAAACGTTGCGTTAAACCGGGTACAATCAAACCATGGCAAGAGTCAAGCCGAGGTCTACCATCAGTCGCTTGTCGTCTAACTTTGCCCCCCCGCACGGCCCCCGCGTGTTGTGCGACGTCGGGCTGACCCTTTGCCGCCATCCGCTAACCGCCGGCGGCCGTCGGTTGGCCTCCAACCGCCAGCGGCTAACCGGCAACCGCCCTTCGGATCCACCCCATCTGCCGTCGCCTGACCGCCAGCCGCCGCCTGTGCACCGCCAACTGCAGTCGGTTAAGCGCCAAACGCCCTCGACTGGCAGCCACTTTGCTCTTCCTTGAAATGGCATGTCATGACAAACACGCAGGGGGAAATGCACTTCGGTAGTGTTGCATTGCATTTCCACGCTCGTTTCTTGAACTGAGATGGAATACATGGGCCAAGGCCTAACAACTTCAACAAAATTGAACATCAACTACTCATCAAGAGTTTGGGGGGGGGCTTGAATAGCCTCGTGCACTCTCAGAAGCACCTTTTCATGCCGGTGGCAGTCAGGAAAGGACAAGAGGGAAAGAATCATTGTGGTTGTTAGAAGCCCCTGTCAGGAACATGATCCTGCAGATGCACACCCCAGCGCGCACAAGTCAGTGCTAGAGTCGGCAAACCCCCGCACGGACTCGGGGTGTCCATCTGGATGCACCTGGTCAACGGCACGGGCAACAGCCCGCCTCCGGGACGGCCGACCCCCGGAGTAGTCAAACAGCACAAGTCATCCGGGGGCTCCGTTGACACAACCAAAACACGTTCGGGCCCACAGAGGGTCAGAATGAGCAGTGGCGAGAGGCCAATAGGCGCCGCCAAAGGCACACAACCAAATACCGAGACCTTGTGCCAACAACCCCCCCCCCCCCCCCCCACGCTGGGCCGGGACCTGGGGGGCGCACCATGCACTGTGCAAAAAGTCGGCTGTTCTCCATCGCCGGTAGCCACGGGTCTCAGGGTCCTGAATCCCGCACCCCCGATGCCATTTTGAATGGATCATGCACGCTTCTGTAGGGGGAGGGGGGGTTGCAGGGGTGTTCCCGGGATGAGCAACGTAATAATTGGCGCTGTGCCGGCGCTATGCGAAAACGCCCCCGTTGTGTCCATCTCCCAGCGTTATGTGACACGGTCCCCGACCTCTTTTCCAGTACCCGCCTCCACCACCGCGCCCGAGCCCCCCTTCAGGCGACCTATTCTTCGAGCACATGCCACCGGAGGGCCCCCTCCCCAACGGATCCCCCTGCCCCCAACGCCCGGGATCCCACGGTGGACTTACGTGATTCGCGAGTTGAGCCTCGCCCCAACGGCATTTTGTAACCGACAGTAACCGCCCGGTGACGTGCTTTGGCACACCCTTTTAAACGTCCCACCAATCGCTCTTGACCCCGCGATCTGATGCCCCTGCACCGCCCTTAGGGCTGGGGTGGGGTGCGGGGTTTGGGGGGGGGGGGGGGCGGGGATTGTTGATGAGTGACTGAGCCATAGAGTTCAGCTGCACACCGCTGCGGTCGTTCCAGTCCAGATCGCCAGGTTTATGAGACAGGGGGTGGAGGGGGGGGGGAGGGGTTAGTCTAGCCTGGCGGCAGTGGACCGCTTTTTCGGGGGCGAATGTTTCTTTTTGTTACAAACTGTCGACCTCCAACCGCCGTCGGGTACCCTCCAACCGCCGCCGGTTACCCTCCAACCGCCGCCGGTTACCCTCCAACCGCCGCCGGTTGCCCTCCAACCGCCGCCGGTTGCCCTCCAACTGATGTCGGATACTTGCCAACGGCCGTCGGCCATTCTCCAACCGCCGCCGGTTACCCTCCAACCGCTGTCAGATACCTGACAACGGCAGTCAGTCACCCTCCAGCCGCCGTCGGTGCCAGCCTCAACAGCATTTTAAACCGACAATAACCGCCGCCAACCGTTTTGGCAACCTCCTCCAAACCACCTATCTAACCGCCTATCTCACTGCCTCTGAGGTCCCTGCCCTTCTACTGCCCCGGGCCTGTCCCACGCCCGGCCGAAGCTCCAACGGCGCTGTTTGACCCCGAAACACTGCGTAGCGGCAAACCATTACTGGCCGTTGCCCAAGGGGGTGGGGGCTAGGGGCAGGGCCCATCCGCACGGCCCCTTATATATACAGAGGCCCCGTCCCGGGGCCCTTTCGCAACGCCCCCTCCCCCCCCCCCCCCCCACCTCAAGCCCGGCCCCATGGGGACCCCTGGGCACACTAACCGTCGACGGCCCGGAGTGACCGAGAGTTCTGTGGAGGCGGAACCGACAGGGGGCAGCCCAACCCTGTACCCCCGCCCCCCCCGGTCTACGAGAACATAAGCACCAGGACAGTCGCCTGCTGAGAACTTGTTGAGAATAATGGCCGGAATTGTCGATGGCGGGGGCATCCAGTTCACCCGACTGACCATTCGATGCCCCCTTCTGTAATCTATGGCCTTGTCTAAGCTACAGCGGGCGTAGGGACCGTATTACTTTGGTACCTGATTTAATTTCGTGCGAAATGTAGTGCAACCGCATAAGACATGGGTTTGGTGACAAATCGCTAATTACATGGGGTTATGGACACTTTTGTTGTGATTGTTTGCCCACTTGAACCCACAGAGCTCTCATTTTGGGGATATCTGTGCATTATCTTGGTGGTGGCGTGTGTGCCGGTAGTTGTATGTGTCGCGCGCAAGACCGTATTAATTTGGGACTTTTGCGTAGCTTAGACAAGGACGAGGGGGGGGGGGGTGTTGGCACAAGGCCTTGGTGGTTGGCTGTGTTAGCCTGCGGCGGCGCCTCTTGGCCTCTCGCCTTTGAACCTTCTGCCATGACAAGCAGGCATCTGCACTACTGCCGGCATCCGCACTGCCGCAGGCATCCACCTTCCTGTGGGGTGGGAATCCAGAATGCAACTTCTGCCCATGGCGTCCTCCCCTGACGGCCTGATCACTGCCCGGTATGCGGTCATCACGAAAGTTGGGGTCTAAAGTTGCCACCAAGGGGTCTAAAGTTGGGGTCTAAAGTTGGCACCAAGGGGTCTAAAGTTGGGGTCTAAAGTTGGCACCAAGGGGTCTGAAGTTGGGGTCTAAAGTTGGGACCAAGGGGTCTAAAGTTGGGGTCTAAAGTTGGCACCAGGGGGTCTAAAGTTGACACCAGGGGGTCTAAAGTTGGGGTCTGAAGTTGGCACCAAGGTGTCGAAAGTTGGGACCAAGGGGTCTAAAGTTGGGGTCTAAAGTTGGCACCACGGGGTCTAAAGTTGGGGTCTACAGTTCGCAGTTCGCACCAAGGGGTCTAAAGTTGGCACCAGGGGGTCTAAAGTTGGGGTCCAACGTTGGTACCAGGGGGTCTAAAGTTGGGGTCTGAAGTTGGCACCAAGGTGTCTAAAGTTGGCACCACGGGGTCTAAAGTACGGCTCTAAAGTTGGCACCAGGGGGTCTAAAGTTGGGGTCTAAAGTTGGAACCAAGGGGTCTAAAGTTAGCACCAAGGGATTCGCCTTTTTCAAGTCCTAGACGCTAGTGCGAAGGAGGGGATCAGGGGGTTAGCGGGTGAGAGCTCATCTATATACAGCTGTATACAGATATATAAGGCCGTTACCCCCCCCCCCCCCCCAGCGTATCGCGGCGCGACGGAAGGACCTGGGCCTCCGTCCAATGTGGGATGCTCTGAGGAGCGACCCTGCCCAGGTCTCGGGCTGTGCGCTCCCCCATCCGCGCTGGGTCTAAAGTTGGCAACAAGGGGTCTAAAGTTGGGGTCTAAAGTTGGCACCAGGGGGTCTAAAGTTGGCACCAGGGGGTCTGAAGTTGGGGCCAAGTTGGCACCAAGGGGTCTAAAGTTGGCACCATGGGGTGTGACGTTGGGGTCTGAAGTTGGCACCAAGGGGTGTATAGTTGGGGTCTAAGGTTGGCACCAGGGGTTCTAAAGTTGACACCAGGGGGTCTAAAGTTGGGGGTCTGAAGTTGGCACCAAGGTGTCGAAAGTTGGGACCAAGGGGCCTAAAGTTGGCGTCTAAAGTTGGCACCACGGGGTCTAAAGTTGAGGTCTACAGTTCGCAGTTCGCACCAAGGGGTCTACAGTTGGCACCAGGGGGTCTAAAGTTGGGGTCCAACGTTGGCACCAGGGGGTCTAAAGTTGGGGTCTGAAGTTGGCACCAAGGTGTCTAAAGTTGGCACCACGGGGTCTAAAGTTGGGCTCTAAAGTTGGCACCAGGGGGTCTAAAGTTGCGGTCTAAAGTTGGAACCAAGGGTTTTAAAGTTAGCACCAAGGCATTCGCCTTTTCAACTCCTAGACGCTAGTGCGAAGGAGGGGATCAGGGGGTTAGCGGGTGAGAGCTCATCTATATACAGCTGTATACAGATATATAAGGCCGTTACCCCCCCCGCCCCCCCCCAGCGTATCGCGGCGCGACGGAAGGACCCGGGCCTCCGTCCAATGTGGGATGCTCTGAGGAGCGACCCTGCCCAGATCTAAAGTTTGCACGAGGGGGTCCAAAACTGGGGTCTAAAGTTGGCACCAAGGGGTCCAAAGTTGGGGTCTAAAGTTGGCACCAAGGGGTCTAAAGTTGGGGTCTAAAGTTGGCACTAGCGCGTGTAAAGTTCGCACCAGGGGGTCTAAAGTTGGGGTCTAAAGTTGGCACGAAGGAGTCTAAAGTTGGGGTCCAAAGTTGGCACGAAGGGGTCCAAAGTTGCGGTCCAAAGTTGGCACTAGGGGGTCCAAATTTGGGGTCTAAAGTTGGCACCAAAGGCTCTAAAGTTGGGGTCTAAAGTTGGCACCAAGGGGTCTAAAGTTCGGGTCTAAAGTCGGCACCAGCCCGTGTAAAGTTCGCACCAGGGGTTATAAAGTTGGGGTCTAAAGTTGGCACGAAGGGGGTCTAAAGTTGGGGTCTGAAGGTGGCACCAAGGGGTCTAAAGTTTGCACCAGGGGGTCCAAAGTTGGCAAAGTGTCCCCATCGCCATATATGAGGGGCTTTTTGGCAGTGCAAAGTGTCCCCATCGCCGTCTATGAGGGGCTTTTTGCCAATGCAAAGTGTCACCATCGCCGTCTATGAGGGCCTTTTTGGCAGTGCAAAGTGTCCCCATCGCCATATATGAGGGGTTTTTTGGCAGTGCAAAGTGTCCCCATCGTCATGTATGAGGGGCTTCTTGGCAGTGCAAAGTGTCCCCATCGCCATATATGAGGTGCTTTTTGGCAGTGCAAAGTGTCCCCATCGCCATATATGAGGGGCTTTTTGCGAGTGCAAAGTGTCCCCATCGCCATATATGAGGGGCTTTGTGGCAGTGCAAAGTGTCCCCATCGCCATATATGAGGGGTTTTTTGGCAGTGCAAAGTGTCCCCATCACGGTATATGAGGGGCTTTTTGGCAGTGCAAAGTGTCCCCATCGCCATATATCAGGGGCTTTTTGGCAGCGCAAAGTGTCCCCATCGCCGTATATGAGGGGCTTTTTGGCAGTGCAAAGTGTCCCCATCGCCGTATATGAGGGGATTTTTGGCGGTGCAAAGTGTCCCCATCGCCGTATATGAGGGGATTTTTGGCAGTGCAAAGTGTCCCCATCACCATATATGAGGGGCTTTTTGGCAGTGCAAAGTGTCCCCATTGCCATATATGAGGGGCTTTTTGGCAGTGCAAAGTGTCCCCATCGCCATATATGAGGGGCTTTTCGGCAGTGCAAAGTGTTCCCGTAGCCATATATGAGGGGTTTTTTGGCAGTGCAAAGTGTCCCCATCGTCATGTATCACGGGCTTTTTGGTAGTGCAAAGTGTCCCCATCGCCGTATATGAGGGGCTTTTTGGCAGTGCAAAGTGTCCCCATTGCCATATATGAGGGGCTTTTTGGCAGTGCAAAGTGTCCCCATCGCGATATATGAGGGGCTTTTTGGCAGTGCAAAGTGTCGCCATCGCCGTATATGAGGGGATTTTTGGCAGTGCAAAGTGTCCCCATCGCCATATATGAGGGGTTTTTTGGCAGTGCAAAGTGTCCCCATCGCCATATATGAGGGGATTTTTGGCAGTGCAAAGTGTCCCCATCGCCGTATATGCGGGGCTTTTTGGCAGTGCAAAGTGTCCCCATTGCCATATATGAGGGGCTTTTTGGCAGTGCAAAGTGTCCCCATCGCGATATATGAGGGGCTTTTTGCGAGTGCAAACTGTCTCCATCGCCGTATATGAGGGGATTTTGGGCAGTGCAAAGTGTCCCCATCGCCATATATGAGGGGTCTTTTGGCAGTGCAAAGTGTCCCCATCGCCATATATGAGGGGATTTTTGGCAGTGCAAAGTGTTGCCATCGCCGTATATGCGGGGCTTTTTGGCATTGCAAAGTGTCCCCATCGCCATATATGAGGGGCTTTTTGGCAGTGCAAAGTGTCACCATCGCCGTTTATGAGGGGCTTTTTGGCAGTGCAAAGTGTCCCCATCGCCGTATATGAGGGGATTTTTGGCAGTGCAAAGTGTTGCCATCGCCATATATGAGGGGTTTTTTGGCAGTGCAAAGTGTCCCCATCGCCATATATGAGGGGATTTTTGGCAGTGCAAAGTGTCCCCATCGCCGTATATGCGGGGCTTTTTGGCAGCACAAAGTGTCCCCATTGCCATATATGAGGGGCTTTTTGGCAGTGCAAAGTGTCCCCATCGCGATATATGAGGGGCCTTTTGGCAGTGCAAAGTGTCCCCATCGCCGTATATGAGGGGATTTTTGGCAGTGCAAAGTGTCCCCATCGCCATATATGAGGGGTCTTTTGGCAGTGCAAAGTGTCACCATCGCCATATATGAGGGGATTTTTGGCAGTGCAAAGTGTCCCCATCGACGTATATGCGGGGCCTTTTGGCATTGCAAAGTGTCCCCATCGCCATATATGAGGGGCTTTTTGGCAGTGCAAAGTGTCACCATCGCCGTATATGAGGGGCTTTTTGGCATTGCAAAGTGTCCCCATCGCCATATATGAGGGGCTTTTTGGCAGTGCAAAGTGTCCCCATTGCCATATATGAGGGGCTTTTTGGCAGTGCAAAGTGTCACCATCGCCGTATATGAGGGCCTTTTTGGCAGTGCAAAGTGTCCCCATCGTCATATATAAGGGGCTTTTTGGCAGCACAAAGTGTCCCCAGCATCATATATGAGGGGCCTTTTGGCAGTGCAAAGTGTCCCCATCGCCATATATGAGGGGCTTTTTGGCAGCGCAAAGTGTCCCCATCGCCGTCTATGAGGGGCTTTTTGGCAGTGCAAAGTGTCCCCATCGCCATATATGAGGGGCTTTTTGGTAGTGCAAAGTGTCCCCGTCGCCGTCTATGAGGGCCTTTTTGGCAGTGCAAAGTGTCCCCATCGCCATATATGAGGGGCTTTTTGCGAGTGCAAAGTGTCCCCATCGCCATATATGAGGGGATTTTTGGCAGTGCAAAGTGTCCCCATCGCCATATATGAGGGGCTTTTTGGCAGTGCAAAGTGTCCCCGTCGCCATATATGAGGGGCTTTTTGGCAGTGCAAAGTGTCCCCATCGTCGTCCATGAGGGGCTTTTTGGCAGTGCAAAGTGTCCCCATCGCCATATATGAGGGGTTTTTTGGCAGTGCAAAGTGTCCCCATCGCCATGTATGAGGGGCTTTTTGGCATTGCAAAGTGTCCCCATCGCCATATATGAGGGGCTTTTTGGCAGTGCAAAGTGTCCCCATCGCCGTATATGAGGGGCTTTTTGGCAGTGCAAAGTGTCGCCATCGCCATATATGAGGGGTTTTTTGGCAGTGCAAAGTGTCCCCATCGCCGTCTATGAGGGGCTTTTGGCCAGTGCAAAGTGTCACCATCGCCGTCTATGAGGGCCTTTTTGGCAGTGCAAAGTGTCCCCATCGTCATATATAAGGGGCTTTTTGGCAGTGCAAAGTGTCCCCATCGCCGTCTATGAGGGCCTTTTTGGCAGTGCAAAGTGTCCCCATCGTCATATATAAGGGGCTTTTTGGCAGTGCAAAGTGTCCCCATCGCCATATATGAGGGCGTTTTTGCGAGTGCAGAGTGTCCCCATCGCCATATATGAGGGGCTTTTTGGCAGTGCAAAGTGTCCCCATTGCCATATATGAGGGGATTTTTGGCAGTGCAAAGTGTCCCCATCGCCGTCTATGAGGGGCTTTTTGGCAGTGCAAAGTGTCCCCATCGCCATATATGAGGGGCTTTTTGGCAGTGCAAAGTGTCCCCGTCGTCATATATGAGGGGCTTTTTGGCAGTGCAAAGTGTCCCCATTGCCATATATGAGGGGATTTTTGGCAGTGCAAAGTGTCCCCATCGTCGTCCATGAGGGGCTTTTTGGCAGTGCAAAGTGTCCCCATCGCCATATATGAGGGGTTTTTTGGCAGTGCAATGTGTCCCCATTGCCATATATGAGGGGCTTTTTGGCATTGCAAAGTGTCCCCATCGCCATGTATGAGGGGCTTTTTGGCATTGCAAAGTGTCCCCATCGCCATATATGAGGGGCTTTTTGGCAGTGCAAAGTGTCACCATCGCCGTATATGAGGGCCTTTTTGGCAGTGCAAAGTGTCCCCATCGTCATATATAAGGGGCTTTTTGGCAGCACAAAGTGTCCCCAGCATCATATATGAGGGGCCTTTTGGCAGTGCAAAGTGTCCCCATCGCCATATATGAGGGGCTTTTTGGCAGCGCAAAGTGTCCCCATCGCCGTCTATGAGGGGCTTTTTGGCAGTGCAAAGTGTCCCCATCGCCATATATGAGGGGCTTTTTGGCAGTGCAAAGTGTCCCCGTCGCCGTCTATAAGGGCCTTTGTGGCAGTGCAAAGTGTCCCCATCGCCATATATGAGGGGCTTTTTGCGAGTGCAAAGTGTCCCCATCGCCATATATGAGGGGATTTTTGGCAGTGCAAAGTGTCCCCATCGCCATATATGAGGGGCTTTTTGGCAGTGCAAAGTGTCCCCGTCGCCATATATGAGGGGCTTTTTGGCAGTGCAAAGTGTCCCCATCGTCGTCCATGAGGGGCTTTTTGGCAGTGCAAAGTGTCCCCATCGCCATATATGAGGGGTTTTTTGGCAGTGCAAAGTGTCCCCATCGCCATGTATGAGGGGCTTTTTGGCATTGCAAAGTGTCCCCATCGCCATATATGAGGGGCTTTTTGGCAGTGCAAAGTGTCCCCATCGCCGTATATGAGGGGCTTTTTGGCAGTGCAAAGTGTTGCCATCGCCATATATGAGGGGTTTTTTGGCAGTGCAAAGTGTCCCCATCGCCGTCTATGAGGGGCTTTTGGCCAGTGCAAAGTGTCACCATCGCCGTCTATGAGGGCCTTTTTGGCAGTGCAAAGTGTCCCCATCGTCATATATAAGGGGCTTTTTGGCAGTGCAAAGTGTCCCCATCGCCGTCTATGAGGGCCTTTTTGGCAGTGCAAAGTGTCCCCATCGTCATATATGAGGGGCTTTTTGGCAGTGCAAAGTGTCCCCATCGCCATATATGAGGGCGTTTTTGCGAGTGCAGAGTGTCCCCATCGCCATATATGAGGGGCTTTTTGGCAGTGCAAAGTGTCCCCATTGCCATATATGAGGGGATTTTTGGCAGTGCAAAGTGTCCCCATCGCCGTCTATGAGGGGCCTTTTGGCAGTGCAAAGTGTCCCCATCGCCATATATGAGGGGCTTTTTGGCAGTGCAAAGTGTCCCCGTCGTCATATATGAGGGGCTTTTTGGCAGTGCAAAGTGTCCCCGTCGTCATATATGACGGGCTTTTTGGCAGTGCAAAGTGTCCCCATCGTCGTCCATGAGGGGCTTTTTGGCAGTGCAAAGTGTCCCCATCGCCATATATGAGGGGTTTTTTGGCAGTGCAATGTGTCCCCATTGCCATATATGAGGGGCTTTTTGGCAGTGCAAAGTGTCCCCATCGCCATATATGAGGGGCCTTTTGGCAGTGCAAAGTGTCCCCATCGCCATATATGAGGGGATTTTTGGCAGTGCACAGTTTCCCCATCGCCATATATGAGGGGCTTTTTGGCAGTGCAAAGTGTCCCCATCGTCGTCCATGAGGGGCTTTTTGGCAGTGCAAAGTGTCCCCATCGCCATATATGAGGGGATTTTTGGCAGTGCAAAGTGTCCCCATCGCCATATATGAGGGGCTTTTTGGCATTGCAAAGTGTCCCCATCGCCATATATGAGGGGCCTTTTGGCAGTGCAAAGTGTCCCCATCGCCGTCTATGAGGGGCTTTTTGGCAGTGCAAAGTGTCGCCATCGCCATGTATGAGGGGCTTTTTGGCAGTGCAAAGTGTCCTCATCGCCGTCTATGAGGGGCTTTTGGCCAGTGCAAAGTGTCACCATCGCCGTCTATGAGGGCCTTTTTGGCAGTGCAAAATGTCCCCATCGTCATATATGAGGGGCTTTTTGGCAGTGCAAAGTGTCCCCAGCATCATATATGAGGGGCCTTTTGGCAGTGCAAAGTGTCCCCATCGCCATATATGAGGGGCTTTTTGGCAGTGCAAAGTGTCCCCATCGCCATATATGAGGGGCTTTTTGGGACTGCAAAGTGTCCCCATCGCCATATATGAGGGGTTTTTTGGCAGTGCAAAGTGTCCCCATTGCCATATATGAGGGCCTTTTTGGCAGTGCAAAGTGTCCCCATCGCCGTCTATGAGGGACTTTTTGGTAGTGCAAAGTGTCCCCATCACCATATATGAGGGGCTTTTTGGCAGTGCAAAGTGTCCCCGTCGTCATATATGACGGGCTTTTTGGCAGTGCAAAGTGTCCCCATCGTCATGTATGAGGGGCTTTTTGGCAGTGCAAAGTGTCCCCATCGCCATATATGAGGTGCTTTTTGGCAGTGCAAAGTGTCACCATCGCCATGTATGAGGGGCTTTTTGCGAGTGCAAAGTGTCCCCATCGCCATATATGAGGGGCTTTTTGGCAGTGCAAAGTGTCCCCATTGCCATATATGAGGGGATTTTTGGCAGTGCAAAGTGTCCCCATCGCCGTCTATGAGGGGCTTTTTGCCAGTGCAAAGTGTCACCATCGCCGTCTATGAGGGCCTTTTTGGCAGTGCAAAATGTCCCCATCGCCATATATGAGGGGCTTTTTGGCAGTGCAAAGTGTCCCCATCGTCATGTATGAGGGGCTTTTTGGCAGTGCAAAGTGTCCCCACCGCCATATATGAGGTGCCTTTTGGCAGTGCAAAGTGTCCCCATCGCCGTCTATGAGGTGCCTTTTGGCAGTGCAAAGTGTTCCCGTAGCCATATATGAGGTGCCCTTTGGCAGTGCAAAGTGTCCCCATCGCCATATATGAGGGGCTTTTTGGCAGTGCAAAGTGTCCCCGTCGTCATATATGAGGGGCTTTTTGGCAGTGCAAAGTGTCCCCGTCGTCATATATGACGGGCTTTTTGGCAGTGCAAAGTGTCCCCATCGTCGTCCATGAGGGGCTTTTTGGCAGTGCAAAGTGTCCCCATCGCCATATATGAGGGGTTTTTTGGCAGTGCAATGTGTCCCCATTGCCATATATGAGGGGCTTTTTGGCAGTGCAAAGTGTCCCCATCGCCATATATGAGGGGCCTTTTGGCAGTGCAAAGTGTCCCCATCGCCATATATGAGGGGATTTTTGGCAGTGCACAGTTTCCCCATCGCCATATATGAGGGGCTTTTTGGCAGTGCAAAGTGTCCCCATCGTCGTCCATGAGGGGCTTTTTGGCAGTGCAAAGTGTCCCCATCGCCATATATGAGGGGATTTTTGGCAGTGCAAAGTGTCCCCATCGCCATATATGAGGGGCTTTTTGGCATTGCAAAGTGTCCCCATCGCCATATATGAGGGGCCTTTTGGCAGTGCAAAGTGTCCCCATCGCCGTCTATGAGGGGCTTTTTGGCAGTGCAAAGTGTCGCCATCGCCATGTATGAGGGGCTTTTTGGCAGTGCAAAGTGTCCTCATCGCCGTCTATGAGGGGCTTTTGGCCAGTGCAAAGTGTCACCATCGCCGTCTATGAGGGCCTTTTTGGCAGTGCAAAATGTCCCCATCGTCATATATGAGGGGCTTTTTGGCAGTGCAAAGTGTCCCCAGCATCATATATGAGGGGCCTTTTGGCAGTGCAAAGTGTCCCCATCGCCATATATGAGGGGCTTTTTGGCAGTGCAAAGTGTCCCCATCGCCATATATGAGGGGCTTTTTGGGACTGCAAAGTGTCCCCATCGCCATATATGAGGGGTTTTTTGGCAGTGCAAAGTGTCCCCATTGCCATATATGAGGGCCTTTTTGGCAGTGCAAAGTGTCCCCATCGCCGTCTATGAGGGACTTTTTGGTAGTGCAAAGTGTCCCCATCACCATATATGAGGGGCTTTTTGGCAGTGCAAAGTGTCCCCGTCGTCATATATGACGGGCTTTTTGGCAGTGCAAAGTGTCCCCATCGTCATGTATGAGGGGCTTTTTGGCAGTGCAAAGTGTCCCCATCGCCATATATGAGGTGCTTTTTGGCAGTGCAAAGTGTCACCATCGCCATGTATGAGGGGCTTTTTGCGAGTGCAAAGTGTCCCCATCGCCATATATGAGGGGCTTTTTGGCAGTGCAAAGTGTCCCCATTGCCATATATGAGGGGATTTTTGGCAGTGCAAAGTGTCCCCATCGCCGTCTATGAGGGGCTTTTTGCCAGTGCAAAGTGTCACCATCGCCGTCTATGAGGGCCTTTTTGGCAGTGCAAAATGTCCCCATCGCCATATATGAGGGGCTTTTTGGCAGTGCAAAGTGTCCCCATCGTCATGTATGAGGGGCTTTTTGGCAGTGCAAAGTGTCCCCACCGCCATATATGAGGTGCCTTTTGGCAGTGCAAAGTGTCCCCATCGCCGTCTATGAGGTGCCTTTTGGCAGTGCAAAGTGTTCCCGTAGCCATATATGAGGTGCCCTTTGGCAGTGCAAAGTGTCCCCATCGCCATATATGAGGGGTTTTTTGGCAGTGCAAATTGTCCCCGTCGCCGTCTATGAGGGGCTTTTTGCCGGTGCAAAGTGTCACCATCGCCGTCTATGAGGGGCTTTTTGCCAGTGCAAAGTGTCACCATCGCCGTCTATGAGGTGCCTTTTGGCAGTGCAAAGTGTCCCCATCGCCATATATGAGGGGTCTTTTGGCAGTGCAATATGTCCCCGTCGCCGTCTATGAGGGGCTTTTTGCCAGTGCAAAGTGTCACCATCGCCGTCTATGAGGGCCTTTTTGGCAGTGCAAAGTGTCCCCATCGCCATATATGAGGGGCTTTTTGCGAGTGCAAAGTGTCCCCATCGCCATATATGAGGGGTTTTTTGGCAGTGCAAAGTGTCCCCATCGTCATGTATGAGGGGCTTTTTGGCAGTGCAAAGTGTCCCCACCGCCATATATGAGGTGCCTTTTGGCAGTGCAAAATGTCCCCATCGCCATATATGAGGGGCTTTTTGCGAGTGCAAAGTGTCCCCATCGCCATATATGAGGGGCTTTTTGGCAGTGCAAAGTGTCCCCATCGCCATATATGAGGGGCTTTTTGGTAGTGCAAAGTGTCTGCATCCCCATATTCCTTTGACTACAGCTCTCGGGGCCGTCGCGCGTCCCCCGTGTCCCCCGTGGGGAAGTGTTGGCTCTGGGGGTTTTTGGGGTTGCCGAATCCATTTCCGGGGTTGTTTTTGTGCGGTTTCTTCGGATTTTTAGGGTCAGAGCCACTGTTGGAACTTGGCTCTCGCGTTCTGCGTGTCCCCGGTGTCCCCCTTTCCCCCCCATGGTGCCTTGCACGCGTCGCGCCAGTCGCGCGCGTCGCACGCGTCTTTTTTTCTGGCTCTGAGGTTGTCCCTGGGGACGGTTGCTCGTCGGGTGCGTTCTGCGTGTTTTGCAGGGTTTTCTTTTAGGGACAGGGTCCGGCAACACGGAGGGGGGTTGGCTCCCCCGAGACCTGAGGGCTGTTGGTAAGCCTTGCAGGGACTGGTATGTTCCCTGTTTAAAAGCGACACCGAAGTGCCAGTGACGTTGTGTAGGCTGCAGTCCCGTAGCACACAAGTAGTCCACAAGGCAATACCAGGGCCACACGCTCTCCCATAGACCACACGTTGCACCCACGGCCACGCAGGCCACACCACGAGGCGCCTAAACAGTGCATCGTTGTCATCGCCTTCCGTAGCCTTTTTTAGACACAAAAAGTGACTGGCGGTTGGATTTTGAAAAAGCAGAGAAATACGAGCATCGGTGTGTCCTGTGTGTCTCGTGTGTCCTGCGTGCTGTCTTTGTACGTGTCCCTGCAATCCGTTATTCGTTCCGCATGTCCTGCATGTTCTCCATTGCACTGTTCCTTGTGTCCAGGCATGGCGGTGCCGCTCTACCCGTCATCATACCAAGTCGCTGGGTCACACTTGGAGCAATGCGACCCAATGTCGGCAGCCGACGTCGAGCCTGGCACCGCCGCGGTGATATTTCAAATAAAGCAGCAGACCAGTGGGTACCACGTGGGCTGGGTGCAAGCGGTCAAGGGATTCGCCTATAGGCGAATCACAGGATTCACCCCATAATACCACTCATATGCACTATCACTATAGAAACTTTTAAAGATTTTTGGGTTCTCAGGCCCGTCAGGCCAAGTAAAGAGATCCAGACCAAATGTCAGCCATCAGCATGGAGTCCCTCACCTTCAAAGATTTCGTCTCCAAGGGCCAGTTCGAGGTCTACAGGAGCACCCTCCCCGCAGACCACTTGGCGAGAGCGGCAGTGGAAATCATGCAGCGCATCAGAGATGCGGGGGTGGACCATGACAAATGGCTGCAGGACCTCAAGGTGGCCTCTGGTTGGGACGAAGATCCACTCAAACTCCTCCACGCCATTGCTGGCTATGAGAGCTGCTGTCGATGCACAATTGAGGTCCAGACAGGGGAGTTCAAGGCGAAAAAGGAGACGGAGCTGGCGGTCGGCGACGAGATCAGGGCTCGCATCAAGTCGTTTTTGGAGTTGCAGTGGAGCACTTTTGTGAAGCTCTGCTCCAGTGCCGAAATCGCGAAGGCGGGAATGGAGGTGGCGCAGCTGGCAGCCAAGCACCGCCTAACCATCCGAGAGTTTGCTGAGGACATCCCGGAGACCCGAAAGCCAGAAGACCCCGAATTCGTGCTAAAGGCAATGGGAGCGCTGGCCCTCTTCGACAACTTCAAGTGGATCATCATCCGGGAAGGCCACAAGCTGAATCTGGTAACGGCAGATGCATCGGATGTGGGAAAACCAAACGCATCTGTAGACCCGGAGGAGCAGGAGATCTCAAAACAGATGGAGGCGCTCAAAGTGAGACTGGAGCACAAGCGGAGAGCAAAAATCGTGAGACCCCTGACCCCTGCAGCGCTGGACGAGTTTGTGGATGCCCAGGGAAATGCCAAATGGATGCGTGAGACGACAGCTTCACTGAAGAAATTCCTGGAGTCCGACGAGGAGGAAAAAGGGGAGACGCTGGCAAAGGAGCTGTGGGAGGTGATGCTGGTCTCCAAGGACAACTATAAAGAGAAGCACCCCAGCGGGGGCCACAGTGTGACTGGTGGCTCACATAAGGGCACCGGGAAGCAACCACAATCCCGGGTTGCGCCGAGGTCTACCAAAGAGTTGGAAAGACTGGGAGCACGCACATGGATTGAAGCGACCCGAAAAGGGAGATTCAGGTTCGCGGAGTTGGAGAACATCACCTACTACTGCACTGCGAGGGGCGACAACGCATATGAAGTGGCGAAGGGCCCCCCGGGGCCTTGTGGAGAATGTGGAGACAGCCACTGGATATGGGTCTGCCCTGCGAACGACAGCCGGTTTGAACGAGAGTTTCAGTTAAGCGAAAGCGGTCAGCTGCCCCCCCCCCCCCCCAAGTGAGGCATGAGAACGGCCGTACACCGTAGGAAGAGGGGGGGCAGTCCCCCCCCCCCTTCAGATCCCCCCTCCCCCCCTTCTAATACATCCCCCCCCCACCCCCACCCCCGCACGGGATGCAGTAGAATGACTGACAACCGCGGGAGGAGGGAATCCCCCCCCTCCTCGACACAATGCCACTACCGTCTGGCAGGGGTCACGGGTCTCGCGAGGAATGGGCCCAAGACAACGCGCCACTCAGTAATACTCGCCCCATGCACGTCCACAACTCATCGAGAACCGGCTGCGTTCCATGCATGGCTCAGTAGGGCCGTCTACAACCGCATAAGCCGCCGGAGGGAAGGTTGGGGGGGGGCATTCACCACAAATTTTCCCTCAGTGGGCAGCAGCTACCGCACGCTTAGAGGCGCGTTCCCACCCGATTGGGTGTGATCTCACGGCGCCCGTCGTAGAACCTCCGGAGGTTGGGACCGGAACCTGATGCCATGGTGGTCATTTGCTCCGAGCTCTTGGCCAACTGGAGTCTCCTTGGTTTAGATGGAGGTAGAAATGCCACCCCCCCCTTCTCGCTTGCCGGTCCCTCAGGTGCGCCTCGTCCGGGGAGGGCTGGGAGGGGGCCGGGTAGGCACAACTGACCCCATAACCAGCCCCCATGTGCAATAGCGCCATGGGCGGTAATAGGTGCCACGCCCCCTTCCCCCTTTGCGATCCCCCGAAAGGATATGTTATGAACATTCTGGATGAAGTACCACATATCCATCCTTTCGGACACCAGAACTAATGCAGTGTGAATGATGATTGCGCCCCTTTGCAACCGGGGCGTCACCCGGCCCAAAAAGCATAGGAAGTCAAAGAAAAACTTTCTTTAGGCTATACTGGAACCTCTGCAGTTTTAGTGCTACCATTTTGTGATGAGGTGGGGGGAGGGCGTCACCTCGTGACCGTCCCCCCCCCTCCCCTTTGGCGGCTTTCATCAGTGCGTGTTTGTCGCGTCCTACGTGTGTGTGTGTGTGTTTTGTTCCCAGAACGGGTCGAGCATACCTGCAACGGCCACAGACTTTTCTTTTTTTTGTGTATGTGCCGCAGCCTTGACTTGAGGGCTGCAGGTGGTGTGGGGGGACCGGCTTGGCACAACTTGATTTTGCCGCGCCATTGTGCGTTTTGTAAAAATGTTTCCGTTTCAAAATGTTCCAAGTTCGAGGGAATCGGTTTGCGTGGAATCTGCTTTGCAGAAAAATCTTGGGAGAATGTGATTTTGAACTTGGGGTTCGAACTGGGGTCGTGGCGGTGGCATCTTCATGTGGGGCCGCAATGCACATGGGCCGGCTGAGTGGCCAGACCTGATTTTATCACCACGCGCACGTTTCATTTTGACCGGAAATCAATTCAGGTGGAATCAGGTGGAGGTCCGATTGATGAAACTCGGGGGCGCCCTTAGCGCAGTGCGCGCGCAGTGCAACTATTTGGGCGTCTAGCCGTACCGGAGACCCATACTTTGTGATACTAGGGGCATCATTGTTGCCCCTAGCATAGGTTTTGATGCTTCTTCCACAATCGGGGATATGGCATTTTTGGATTTTCACCCACTTTCACCCATTTCTACCCCTGTTCACATGTCTTTTGCTCATCTCCACCATGGACTCCCACACTTTGGTGTGGGCCCTTGAGTTGGAGTGATGGACTCCCAGGCTTTGGTGTGGCCCCTCCAGTTGACGCGACGGACTGCCCGGGTTTTGCCTAACCACAGTCAAATGCCCTATGCGAGGTTGCATCCCTACTGATGAGGAAGCGTGGTTGTACCACAAGTTGAAAACAGAGATTGACGTGGATTCCGTGCTGCAAGAAACTTTGCCCCTTGGTCCAGTTGAGGATGGAGTGGACACATACGCGGCTTTGGGACTAGCTGGTAGGGTGAGTGAGCTTTCAATTGAACAAAATGTGCGTGGCTTTCCGCATTTTGCATGATGTCTTATATAAAGGGAAGGTAGTTTGCATTTGTCTTGTGCTAGGGTAGTTTGAGTGACTTAAATTGAGGGGCATTTGGGCAGCTCGGATGGCCTAATTTTGAGGGTGTTTGGAAGGGGTCGGTATGGGGGTTCTTCACAGGGGAATCTCGTCTAAAAGTAGCGCAGTTGCGCGCGCAGTGCAAGGGTTCCCCCTGGGCATTTGGAAGGACTTGGGCGCTCACAGTGGCGGAGTGTGAAATCATCCGGCCTTATCCCCCCCCCCCCCCCGTCGTCCATCCCCCCCCCCAAGGGGGGGGGAGGCGTCACTTGGCCCATGAGCAATAAGAAATCAACAGGAAATCACAGGCCCCAAAGGTGGGTATACAACAATTCAGGGGAACTGTTGTGTGGTGTCCGCCTCCCTCGGGGGTGGGGGGGAACCGTCAGTTGGTGACCCCCCCCCCCCCCCCCGGGGGATGATGGGGGGGGGAACCGTCGTCCCTTGGGGGGGGGGGGGGGGCGCTGGACATGGGGGGGGGGTACAACATGACAATAACAAACCCCTGTATTATCAAACACCACCACCACCACCACCACCACCACCTTCCTGTGGCACAACACCCCCCAAGGCTCAGCAGCAACCATTGGACCGATGGTTTTCCCTCCGGGGCCCTCAGCTCTCGCGGCGCA
>OZ038404.1:17327049-17442049 GCA_964036045.1 Eutreptiella sp. 'Long Island Sound 2002' | reverse complement strand
AATTGAAGAGCCGTGGTGTGAGGGGCACCGAGGCTTTGGACAACGCCGCCCTCAGAAGTGGGTGCGTAACATCAAGAACCACGTGGGCACACACCATTATGCCCGTGTCGGAAACAGGAAAGAGAAAGGTCCGCCACGCCCGCTCCCATTGGCGGGCCGAGGTACCCCGACCCCGACAATGATTTGTTGTGACCTGAGCTTACGAGTGCAGTGCCTGCAAGGGAGGTGTGGTAGGACTCACTTAAACATGGGGGACCAATCCTGAATCCTGTATGGCTACCCCGGCTGTCCTGCCGAAACCTGTACCTACTCCAGTAATCTTGTCCTCCCGAGCCTCTTTGATCGGGAAACACGGCTGGTCAATCATTGCTGGTCATTTTGCACGGGCAAAGGAAGGGTGCCCCAGCCAAGGATTATAGGGATGCGAACATTGGCAAGCAATGCATCAACATGGACAGAACTTGCACTGGACTTCCATCCAAGGCGTCGCACTGCACCCCGTAGCATGCAGAACACTGAGGTTTCCGCAATGTCATCCACGGATGCGATCGTATTGACAAGAAACCCGGCTGGTGATGTTGTCGATTTCCAACGTTCAAGACCCTTCTTGCCAAGATTCTGGGCCCCGCAGAGCGTTGTGCCGCCAGCCGGTCCATCATGAGGGTGTTGGTAGCCCCCCCCGTCCTGTGGAGTGCATTACCTCTGGTTTGCATTTGTCTGTTTTTTAATTAGGTCACACACCCCAGGAGTCTTCTCCAGCCGGCAAGCGGCGGGTTGCTCTTTTCGGCCATGCCGGTAATGCATGGTGTCTTTATCCGACACTGATTGCTGATGTCTGACTGACAGCTACTGACTGTGATTGTCTGACTAACTGTAGTCAGACATGATATTCTGTTTTCTGTTTCAGACACAGTGTGTGTCTTGAGGTTCAACCAGGTTTGGCATAGAGAATAAAGATGCACTTATGCCTGACTGTGGAGTGCATTACCTCTGGTTTGCATTTGTCTGTTTTTTAATTAGGTCACCCCCCCCCCCCCGTCCTGCAACGCCATATTGTGACTTTGGAGGATTGATCTTCAACAGGGAAGAGATCACGAGCACACATGACCCACTGCGCTAACCGCCCCATGAATTCTGTTCATAGATAGTGGAGCACCCCAACCAAGAAGGGGACACGTGACAATTGTGCACATTGCAGTACTGCTGGACTAATGGCTGAAAGTGTCTATGGCGGGGACATTCAGTCGATCAGTACCGACCATTGACCCCCCTTGTCCTGCCCCACTCCTTGTCCTTCCCCGGAGGGGGGGAGCGGGGGGCAGGGCGTTGCTTTAATTTTCATTCCGGCAGGGGGGGGGACCCCTCCCTAGACCGCCTCCCCCCCTCCCCCCCTCCTCTGCTCTAATTCACCTGAGAATCAGGGTTTTGGGAACGTTTCTTCGTTTGGGCCAATTTTTTCCTCCCGCGCCTTCGGCGCACTTATCGCAGGGTTCTTTAGTCACTCCACTGTATCCTTTCTTTCCTCTTTTGCAGACACCATGTCCCAGAGTCCCATAAGTGCGTTCTTTGGCACCCCAGTCCAACCGTGTCCCCGCGTAAAACGCGACGACGTTGTAAACGTGATCCTCTATTTTTGTTTTCAAGATAGATGGACTGGGAAGAAAAGGCAAGAGGCGTATAATGTGGCACAGAAAGCATGTTCCACACTGTTTCTGAACACTCCAATGGCAACTCTGCATGAGGTTATAACACAAGCAGCCGTAATGGCACGCCAAGACCGCGAGGTGTGCTGCCTGCCGCATGAGTTTTTGCTCATGCAAGTCCAACTCTGATTGATCTTCGGCAAACAATTCGATAACAATGAGCATTCCACTATGTTTCCCGTTTGTGTTGCCTGGTGGTGTTCAGGTGAGGGCACAATGCATGGACCCAAAAAGATGATTTGATTGCCTGTGTTCAGACATTATGACAAATGTATATACTGAATGGGTCAATGTGGTGCATTTTTGCAATTCTTGGCCGATATGGTTCATTCCGGCAGGAGGGGGGGGGGGGGGGCTCCCCCCCCCCTGGACCACCTCCCCCCCTCCCCTGGACCCCCTCCCCGCCTCCCCCCTCCGCTCAAGCAACACCCTGGGGGGGGGGGGGCGTCACTTGGCAACCGTCCCCACCTGAACACGCATCCCAGCAGGCAGTTTCCCGGTCATTTTGTGGATCATATGCCCCAGTGTTTGCACGCATGCACTCAGAAGGGACCTCGGGGGGCCACAACAGCCCCAGGGCCACTTCGACTTTGTGGAGCTGGTGCCAATCGTATTCTGCACTTGATTGCGCAATGTGTGTGTGAAGGAGGGGGCGTTGATACTGAAATCGAGACTAGGGCCGACTTGAGACACATGGGTGACCTGTTCTTCGAGCCCTGGATCACGGTTCAACCAACCTCCAAGGGTTCGAAGTTCCCATTTGGGTTGGATTTTCCATTAGACCATATTGTCTAATTGATCCCAGGTTCCCCCAGAAACCCCAGCTTGGCGTCACTGCCTCTCTTATCCACAGTGTGCAGTCAGTCCCGTCCGTCAGATGGTTGTTCGACTTGTACTGTGCCCGTGTCTTGAGGGAGCGAGGTCCAGGGAACCAGCCAAACCAAAACCAAAACATGTGGTGCGTGAAATTCCATATTCTCTATTTTGGATCGCTTGGTCGCCATTTAAAATTTTCCAGTTGGGGCTGGGGTGGGGGGTAGGGATGCATTGGAAGGGCAGCCCCCCCCCCCCCCCTCCAGTGCGCCCGGCCTATGCCCAGCCACTGTCCCCCCTGACGGCAAGCGCCGGTCTCAATGGCATGTGTAACCGACAATAACCGCCCCCAACCGCTTCGGCAACCCCCGCAACCGCCCGCCTAACCGCCTCTGAGGTCCCTTGCCTTTTTCTGATGCATCCCTGGGCCGGTCGTCGTCGCGGTCATCCTTAAGTACATTTGTTGTGGCTGAAGTGGTTGCCCTCCTCAGGGGCCATTTTGGGATGGGGGGTGAACGTTAGGACGCTCTGAGGGGGAACGTTAGCGCGCCGGGCGCGCGCCGGGCATCTTTTGTGACCCGTGCCCTACCGGTGGACTGTTGCCGTTGATATGTTGGGCAACATTATATGGATTTGCCCCTTGGCCCCCGGGACATCAGCAGATGTTTTGATTTGGGATGGGTATGGACCTTCTCATACCCGAGGTGATTTCTTTGATTTCGAAGTTGGGGGCCATGATGGTGCTTATAAGGGGCGGATTCATGTCATTGTGCCATTCATTGGAAGAAAGAATGGCACTTTGACAGCCCACCGACAATGTTACAATGACGTGCACGGGTGGTATAGGGCACGCATTGAGCAGCTGTTTGCTCGGTTGTGGCACGCAAGATGAGGCAGAGGATGAGGCAAAAGTGTGTGTGTTGTGTTGCCAGAACGCTCCACCGTCGCAGTTTGTGATGAGTGTAAGGAGCACTATTGTACTGAATGTATTGACACCCACACTTGTGGGACCAATGTTATGATGCAGCTCTACTGTTCGCGATACCTCAATAACGCCTATCGCTTCTACTGGAGATCGATGCGGTTGTGCTATCCTAACCCCCAATTCTCCCAACTTGCTAAGGTGTTGACCAAGATCGCCCTTAAAGGAGCGAGAGTGGTACTGTGTACCCCAGTTTGCAACTTTCTTGAGCTGGGGCAGTTTGGGTCACCTAATTCTAAGGGCGTTTCCAAGGGGTGTGCTTGGGGGCTCTTCGGGGGGAACATAGTCTAAAAGTAGCGCGCCGGGCGCGCGCCGGGCAAACATTCCCCCTGAGTGTACTCGCCGCACAAGCAGCGGGCGGTCCCGATGGGAGGACCCTTCGGTGCCCTGGGCGCTGACCTGCACAGTGCCTTGGGGCCCAAACAAGGCACAGACCCATGCAGCGTCTTGGCAGCCAAGAAGGCTGGCCCCTGGGGGTGGGGGGGGTGACCCCCCAAAACTGGGGGGGGGGGTTCGGGAAAAGAGCTCAATTGACAGGACCATTAATTAGTGATTATGAAGTCTGGCGCCGAAGGCGCTGACAATATGGCCCATTGAAACTGGTCAATTCTTTCCCCCACCATACACATGGCAAATGATGACTTTTCTGAAGCCCCTCAATGCGCTGATTCCCAAATCCCATTTTCACATTTACCGAATTTCGGGTCCGGACCACCTCCGGGGCCCGGGGGTCAGTCTCGGTAGGATTTTGGGGGCCCCATGAATGGAGCCTCTTTTTTTGGTGGGGGTCTAGCCATGGGGCTCTATCGACCCCCCCCCCCCTCAGTTGAAAGCCCGCCCACCCCTGCGGCGCACACCCCATGACCAAATTTTGTCATCAGGGCACCCGGTCAGCGATAGTATCTTGGTCCGTGCTGCAGGCCCTTCCCCGGAGTGCGAAATGCGGTGTGTTCGTGTCATCTGTTAGAGGGCCACCAGCCCTTCGTCCAGGCATCATGGAGCAGACGGCTTGCACAGCACAGTGCATGTCACCATCCATCCCGGCCATGGGCCTGAGCCGCAACAGCAGGCGCGCATACCAAACGGGCAACCGCTGGCGGTTGGCGGTTGGCGGTTGGCGGGTCAGCGATGGCGGCTGGAGGGCAACCGTGAGCATTCCATTTCGTGAGTGCGACGGACGCCCCACCACGGTCTTCTCCTGATAGCCAGTGGTTGTCTCACATCTGACTGCAAAAAGGCAGCACTACACCGCAGTTGATTCATAGCACCAGCACCCGGTACGTGTACTCTCGATGGACACTTGGTGGAACTTCGGCCACGGATTAAAAAAGAATAATTCATATAGCACCAGCGCCAGCGAGACCATGGGCCGCAATGCACTGCAGCCTCACGTGTTTGTGCTGAGTTGGGTCGTGGAAAATTGGCTGGCGCTTGTGCCCCCACATGGTATATACCTCAAAATGGTCAGCCCATCGTGGGGATTCATTTTGAGCTATGTCTTGGGGTACCTCAGCTAACCCCCCCCCCTCACACACACAACCTCCTTGAGGGGTAAAACGTGAAGTTGTAGAGCGGTAACGTACCTGGGTCCACGCCTGTGGGTCCTGGGATCGAACCCCGGCTGTGGTCTTTTTCTTCACGTGGTTGATGTAGATGACAGTTGGTGGTGCCCATGGTGGTATTCAGGAGACCTCCGAAGTGTGTGCCGGTGTGGTGGGCGCAGCGTTTGCACAACTGTGGGAGCGACTGTCGGTTATGCAACTGCCATTCCGCTGTACACGGTCCAACATCGTCTTGCTAGAGTGGCAACAGGCCCCGGCGCGGGTTCGCGCCCTCGCTCGTGCGTGTGGTGATGTGGTAGATGTAGATCTCGCTACCACCTGTGAGCACTGGCTGCCCCCAACCTGGAGGCAGGTCGTATTTTCATCCTTTCTTTTTGCCTCCGGGATGGAGTCGGTGGAAGGTTGGAGGGACCACGCTAAGTCTTGGCAGCGGGAGCTAACCTTGGTATGATAGGGGTCTCCAGCGCCGTGGGCTGGGGGGGAAGCTGACCCAGACAGCCCAAGGAACATTTGATGGCCGTGTCAATACGCTGGCCTCCAGGCAACGTTCGGTGCTCGTCTGGTGTGCGCTGTGAGAGCGGCACGGCAAAACACTTTGCAGCGACAAAAGATTTGAGATGAATTAAACTGAGAGTCCGGCATGGCAAAACAATTTGTGAGCAAAGAACATCAGACATGAACCGCACTGACTATGTCTAGCATGAGGTTAGGATCATGCTGGTTATTTCAGAACCTGACACCATCCCCCTCCCCCCCTCTCTGCTCCACTAACTGCCAACTGCCGACTGCGGCAGTTACTTGGGAGGCGTTTTGCGCACTGTGCGTGCGCTGTGCACAAAGTTTGTATAGGACCATGCCCAACCTGCATAATAGTGCCTAGTGCCCGTAACAATGAGCCTTGTTATGCATTAATATGAGTTGCATGCATGCTTTGCCCTCATTTCTAGTGCATTGGTATGTGTTGTTGTGCATCCTTTCCTATAGGTTCGTGGTATCTTTTTCGAATTTTTCAACTTTTGTTTGCACTTCCATACTTAGGCACTTTTTTTGTCTTCTCCCGCCCGCCCACCCCCTTCACTGGTGGTGGAACAGGTCCCTGTAGGAGTGCCCCACCGTGTAGTAGCCCTCCCTTTTGAAGCCAGCCTGCCCGCATGTCACAGGGCTGGCCTAACCGCGTTGCAGCGATTCTTCCTGGGTTTTGGGTGCGGGTCTGTGATTGTGTGGGGTCCCGCATGCTTGCGGAGAGGAAGTCACCGCACCCGTCCATACTACTACCGGTTCGTCCGGTCCTGGCGACACTGAGTCACTGCCGTCCCAAGTTCTGTTGCAGTATTCTTGTGCTCCACCTTTGCAAACATCAGGCTGTCCAACGTTGCCGGGGTGTAGTATGGTTTGTATAGGCAAGAATATTGCCAATTGTAGCAAAACTCCCCAATTTCTTCCTGTCATGTGCGCGTTGTGCCCGCGCTGTGCCCGCGCTGTGCACACACGCCCCCTTGGCCTCTCCTTCAATTACTTTGCCACTTCGTCGCTTGCTTTGCCACTCTGTCAGTTGCTCTGCCACTCCGTCGGTTACTTTGCCACTCCGTCGGTTTTTTTGCCACGTTGGTTGCTTTACCACTCCGTCGGTTTCTTTGCCACTTCTTCGGTTGCTTTGCCACTTCTGCGGATACTTTGCCACTCCGTCGGTTGCTTTGCCACTCCGTCCGTTGCTTTGCCACTCCGTCGGTTGCTTTGCCACTCTGTCGGTTTCTTTGCCACTCCGTCGGTTGCTTTCCCACTCGGTTGGTTGCTTTGCCACTCGGTCGGTTGCTTTGCCACTCCGTTGGTCGGTTGCTTTGCCACTCGGTCGGTTGCTTTGCTACTCCGTCGGTTGCTTTGCTACTCCGTCGGTTACTTTGCCACTCCGTTGGTTGCTTTACCACTCCGTCAGTTGCTTTGCCACTCCGTCGGTTACTTTGCCACTCTGTCGGTTGCTGTGCCACTCTGTCGGTTGCTTTGCCACTCCGTCGGTTGCTTTGCCACTCTGTCGGTTGCTTTGCCACTCCGTTGGTTGCTTTGCCACTCCTTTGGTTGCTTTGCCACCCCGTCGGTTACTTTGCCACTCCGTCGGTTGCTTTGCTACTCCGTCGATTCCTTTGCCACTCCGGTGGTTGCTTTGCCACTCGGTCGGTTGCTTTGCCACTCCGTCGGTTACTTTGCCACTTGGTCGGTTGCTTTGCCACTCCGTTGGTTGCTTTGCCACTCCGTCGAGTCCTTTGCCACTCTGTCGGTTGCTTTGCCACTCCGTCGGTTGCATTGCCACTCGGTCGGTTACTTTGCCACTCTGTCGGTTGCTGTGCCACTCTGTCGGTTGCTTTGCCACTCCGTTGGTTGCTTTGCCACTCTGTCGATTCCTTTGCCACTCCGTTGGTTGCTTTGCCACTCCGTGGGTTGCTTTGCCACCCCATCGGTTGCTTTGCCACTCCGTCGGTTGCTTTGCTACTCCGTCAATTCTTTTGCCACTCCGGTGGTTGCTTTGCCACTCGGTCGGTTGCTTTGCCACTCCGTCGGTTACTTTGCCACTCGGTCGGTTGCTTTGCCACTCCGTCCGTTGCTTTGCCACTCCGTCGGTTGCTTTGCCACTCTGTCGGTTGCTTTGCCACTCCGTCGGTTGCTTTGCCACTCTGTCGGTTACTTTGCCACTCTGTCGGGTGCTATGCCACTCCGGTGGTTGCTTTGCCACTCCGTTGGTTGCTTTGCCACTCCGTCGGTTGCTCTTTCACTCCGTCGGTTGCTTTGCCACTCGGTCGGTTGCTTTGCCACTCTGTCGATTCCTTTGCCACTCCGTTGGTTGCTTTACCACTCCGTCAGTTGCTTTGCCACTCCGTCGGTTACTTTGCCACTCTGTCGGTTGCTGTGCCACTCTGTTGGTTGCTTTGCCACTACGTCGGTTGCTTTGCCACTCCCTCGGTTGCTTTGCTACTCCGTCGGTTGCTTTGCTACTCCGTCGGTTGCTTTGCCACTCCGTCAGTTGCTTTGCCACTCGGTCGGTTGCTTTGCCACTTTGTTGGTTGCTTTGCCGCTCCGTTGATTCTTTTGCCACTCTGTCGGTTACCTTGCCACTCCGTTGGTTGCTTTGCCACTCTGTCGGTTGGTTTGCCACTCTGTTGGTTGCTTTGCCACTCCGACGGTTGCTTTGCCACTCCGTCCGTTGTTTTGCCACTCCGTCAATTACTTTGCCACTCTGTCGGTTGCTGTGCCACTCCGTCGGTTGCTTTGCCACTCCGTCGGTTGCATTGCCACTCCGTCAGTTGCTTTGCCACTCTGTCGGTGACTTTGCCACTCCGTCGGTTGCATTGCCACTCGGTCGGTTGCTTTGCCACTCCGTCCATTGCTTTGCCACTCTGTCGATTAATTAGCCAGTCCATCGGTTGCTTTGCCACTCCGTGAGTTAATTTCATACTTTGTTGGTTAATTTGCCACTTCGTTGGTTGCTTTGCCACTCTGTCGGTTACCTTGCCACTCCGTTGGTTGCTTTGCCACTCCGTCGGTTGCTTTGCCACTCCGTCGGTTGTTTTGCCACTCCGTCAATTACTTTGCCACTCTGTCGGTTGCTGTGCCACTCCGTCGGTTGCTTTGCCACTCCGTCGGTTGCATTGCCACTCCGTCAGTTGCTTTGCCACTCTGTCGGTGACTTTGCCACTCCGTCGGTTGCATTGCCACTCGGTCGGTTGCTTTGCCACTCCGTCCATTGCTTTGCCACTCTGTCGATTAATTAGCCAGTCCATCGGTTGCTTTGCCACTCCATGAGTTAATTTCATACTTTGTTGGTTAATTTGCCACTTCGTTGGTTGCTTTGCCACTCTGTCGGTTACCTTGCCACTCCGTTGGTTGCTTTGCCACTCCGTCGGTTGCTTTGCCACTCCGTCGGTTGTTTTGCCACTCCGTCAATTACTTTGCCACTCTGTCGGTTGCTGTGCCACTCCGTCGGTTGCTTTGCCACTCCGTTGGTTGCTTTGCCACTCTGTCGATTCCTTTGCCACTCCGTTGGTTGCTTTGCCACTCCGTGGGTTGCTTTGCCACCCCATCGGTTGCTTTGCCACTCCGTCGGTTGCTTTGCCACTCGGTTGGTTGCTTTGCCACTCGGTGGTTGCTTTGCCACTCGGTCGGTTGCTTTGCCACTCCGTCGGTTACTTTGCCACTCGGTCGGTTGCTTTGCCACTCCGTCGGTTACTTTGCCACTCCGTCGGTTGCTTTGCCACTCTGTCGGTTGCTTTGCCACTCCGTCGGTTGCTTTGCCACTCTGTCGGTTACTTTGCCACTCTGTCGGGTGCTATGCCACTCCGGTGGTTGCTTTGCCACTCCGTTGGTTGCTTTGCCACTCCGTCGGTTGCTCTTTCACTCCGTCGGTTGCTTTGCCACTCGGTCGGTTGCTTTGCCACTCTGTCGATTCCTTTGCCACTCCGTTGGTTGCTTTACCACTCCGTCAGTTGCTTTGCCACTCCGTCGGTTACTTTGCCACTCTGTCGGTTGCTGTGCCACTCTGTCGGTTGCTTTGCCACTACGTCGGTTGCTTTGCCACTCCCTCGGTTGCTTTGCTACTCCGTCGGTTGCTTTGCTACTCCGTCGGTTGCTTTGCCACTCCGTCAGTTGCTTTGCCACTCGGTCGGTTGCTTTGCCACTTTGTTGGTTGCTTTGCCGCTCCGTTGATTCTTTTGCCACTCTGTCGGTTACCTTGCCACTCCGTTGGTTGCTTTGCCACTCTGTCGGTTGGTTTGCCACTCTGTTGGTTGCTTTGCCACTCCGACGGTTGCTTTGCCACTCCGTCCGTTGTTTTGCCACTCCGTCAATTACTTTGCCACTCTGTCGGTTGCTGTGCCACTCCGTCGGTTGCTTTGCCACTCCGTCGGTTGCATTGCCACTCGGTCGGTTGCTTTGCCACTCCGTCCATTGCTTTGCCACTCTGTCGATTAATTAGCCAGTCCATCGGTTGCTTTGCCACTCCGTGAGTTAATTTCATACTTTGTTGGTTAATTTGCCACTTCGTTGGTTGCTTTGCCACTCTGTCGGTTACCTTGCCACTCCGTTGGTTGCTTTGCCACTCCGTCGGTTGCTTTGCCACTCCGTCGGTTGTTTTGCCACTCCGTCAATTACTTTGCCACTCTGTCGGTTGCTGTGCCACTCCGTCGGTTGCTTTGCCACTCCGTCGGTTGCATTGCCACTCCGTCAGTTGCTTTGCCACTCTGTCGGTGACTTTGCCACTCCGTCGGTTGCATTGCCACTCGGTCGGTTGCTTTGCCACTCCGTCCATTGCTTTGCCACTCTGTCGATTAATTAGCCAGTCCATCGGTTGCTTTGCCACTCCATGAGTTAATTTCATACTTTGTTGGTTAATTTGCCACTTCGTTGGTTGCTTTGCCACTCTGTCGGTTACCTTGCCACTCCGTTGGTTGCTTTGCCACTCCGTCGGTTGCTTTGCCACTCCGTCGGTTGTTTTGCCACTCCGTCAATTACTTTGCCACTCTGTCGGTTGCTGTGCCACTCCGTCGGTTGCTTTGCCACTCCGTCGGTTGCTTTGCCACTCCGTCAGTTGCTTTGCCACTCTGTCGGTGACTTTGCCACTCCGTCGGTTGCATTGCCACTCGGTCGGTTGCTTTGCCACTCCGTCCATTGCTTCGCCACTCTGTCGATTAATTCGCCAGTCCGTCGGTTGCTTTACCACTCCGTGAGTTAATTTCATACTTTGTTGGTTAATTTGCCACTCCGTTAGTTGCTTTGCCACTCTGTCGGTTACCTTGCCACTCCGTTGGTTGCTTTGCCACTCCGTCGGTTGCTTTGCCACTCCGTCGGTTGTTTTGCCACTCCGTCGATTGCTTTGCCACTCGGTCGGTTGCTTTGCCACTCTGTCGGTTATTTTGCCACTCCGTCGATTACTTTGCCACTCTGTCGGTTGCTTTGCCACTCCGTCATTTCGTTTGCCACTCTGTCGGTTGCTTTCCCACTCTGTTGGTGACTTTGCCACTCGGTCGGTTGCTTTGCCAATCCGTTGGTTGCGTTGCCACTCCGTCGATCCTTTTGCCACTCCGGTGGTTGCTTTGCTACTCCGGTGGTTGCTTGCCACTCCGTCGGTTGCTTTGCCACTCCGGTGGTTGCGTTGCCACTCCGTCAGTTCCTTTGCCACTCTGTCGGTTGCTTTGCCACTCTGCCGGTTGGTTTGCCACTCCGGTGGTTGCTTTGCCACTCGGTCGGTTGCTTTGCTACTCCGTCAGTTGCTGTGCCACTCTGTCGGTTGCTGTGCCACTCCGTCGGTTGCTTTGCCACTCCGTCGGTTGCTTTGCCACTCGGTCAGTTGCTTTGCCACTCTGTCGGTTGCTTTCCCACTCCGTCGGTTACTTTGCCACTCCGTCGGTTGCTTTGCTACTCCGTCAATTACTTTGCCACTCTGTCGGTTGCTTTCCCACTCTGTCGGTTGCTTTGCCACTCCGTTGTTTGCTTTGCCACTCCGTCGATTCCTATGCCACTCCGGTGGTTGCTTTGCCACTTCGTCGATTCCTTTGCTACTCCGTCGGTTGCTTTGCCACTCCGGTGGTTGCTTTGCCACTCAGTCAGTTGCTTTGCCAGTCTGTCGGTTGCTTTGCCACTCCGTCGGTTACTTTGCCACTCCGTCCGTTGTTTTGCCACTCTGTCAATTACTTTGCCACTCGGTCGGTTGCTTTCCCACTCTGTCGGTTGTTGTGCCACTCTGTTGGTTGCATTGCCACTCCGTTGGTTGCTTTGCCACTCGGTCAGTTGCTTTGCCACTCTGTCGGTTGCTTTCCCACTCCGTCGGTTACTTTGCCACTCCGTCGGTTGCTTTGCTACTCCGTCAATTACTTTGCCACTCTGTCGGTTGCTTTCCCACTCTGTCGGTTGCTTTGCCACTCCGTTGTTTGCTTTGCCACTCCGTCGATTCCTATGCCACTCCGGTGGTTGCTTTGCCACTTCGTCGATTCCTTTGCTACTCCGTCGGTTGCTTTGCCACTCCGGTGGTTGCTTTGCCACTCAGTCAGTTGCTTTGCCAGTCTGTCGGTTGCTTTGCCACTCCGTCGGTTACTTTGCCACTCCGTCCGTTGTTTTGCCACTCTGTCAATTACTTTGCCACTCTGTCGGTTGCTTTCCCACTCTGTCGGTTGTTGTGCCACTCTGTTGGTTGCATTGCCACTCCGTTGGTTGCTTTGCCACTCCGTCGATCACTTTGCCACTCTGTCGGTTGCTGTGCCACTCCGTCAGGTATTTTGCCACTCTGTCGGTTACTTTGCCACTCCGTCAGTTGCTTTGCCACTCTATCGGTTACTTTGCCACTCTATCAGTTGCTTTGCCACTCTGTCAGTTATTTTCGCACTCCGGCGGGTGCCTTGCCACTCCGTCAGTTGCTTTTCCACTCGGTCGGTCGTTTTGCCAATCCGTCGGTTACTTTCTCAATCCGTCGGTTGCTTTGTCAGTCGATCTGAGTGAGTCTGGGATGAGGTCAGGATCAGGCTGGTTTTTTCAAACCCTGACGCCATGGCCCCCGCTCATGTGGATGCGATGTGTGCGAAGGGGGAGGGGCTGGGATTGGACATCCCGGACTGAGGGTTTCAAGGCCTTCCCCAGCACGATCATGCCCTGGAACACCTCTGCCTCGTCTGCACCGCCCCTGGCCCCATGGGAGGGGGACCGTGGGCGTCGGCCCACCAGGGCCCCAGGGATACCTTTGAAGGGAAGGGACCTCAGAGGCGGCCCCAGGGGCGGTTGGACAGGCGGTTGGAGGAGGTCGCCAAAGCGGTTGGGGGCGGTTACTGTCGGTTACAACTGCCATTGGAACCGGCACTTGGCGTCAGGGAGACCGTGGCCGGGCCTTGGCTCGGCGCCCTGGAAGGGGCGGCCCCCCTCCAACACCCCCCTTTGCACGCTCTGCTGTCCCCCAGGCTCTTGTTGCACGATGGGTGCCCGAGACCAGAACTCCCCGTACTGCTTCCCCCTCGACCCCGCGTCCTCCGGGGAGCTCGTGGAGTCCACCAGCTCCTGCGAGGCCGTGCTGCGCGTCGACTCCGAGCTGACCCCCAAGGTCCTGGGCCTTGATGCGCCTGTGCCCAGCATCCAATGTCTGCCTCTTCAGGGGCTTTCCGTGGTGGGGGGGGGGGGGGGGGGATGCCGAGGGCAGGGGAGGAGCTGCGGGGAAGGACAGCGCGAGCGCAGGCAGACGGAGGGGCCCGTCCTAGTGACCCTTCTCAGGAGGCGGGAAGGGGGGATTGAGGTCCCGCAATTTTCCGCGATTTCCCAATTTTCCGCAATTTTCCACAATTTCCCAATTTTCCGCAATTTTCTGCAATTTCCCAATTTTTCGCAATTTTCCGCTCACCACCACGTCTGACGTGGGGACCTGCAACACAGGGCCCGGGAGTTGGGGATCACTAAGGGTCACCCGTCGGTGGTGCACAGCCGTTCCGGGCGTTTTGCCGGTTGCCTCGGGGGGTCTTGGGCCGTCCCTTGGGAATGGGAGGGAACGCCCTCGGCGGAGCAACAGTGGGCGTTGGTTCTGCCGCTTTTGGAGCCACGGCAATCTGGGGGTTCCTTTTTGCGGGGGGGGTCCACCGAGATCAGATTGTTTTTGTGTGATCTGAGGCCGGGGAGGGTATTGTGCAGACATTTGGCTGCTGTCCTGCGGCCCACTGCCACCCCCGCGTTTATGAAGGCATGGCCGCTTCCCGCCCAAGAGCATTATCCCCCCCCCCCCCCCTTTGTATAAGCTACGCCCTTGTCCCAGTCTGTCGGTGGGGACCTATTGCTGAACTTTCCACTGTTCTATGGCCAAGCTACAGTAGGCGTAGGGACCGTATTAATTTGCGACCTAATTTAATTACGTACGAAATGTAGTGTGGCCACATAAGACATGGGTTTGTTGTCACATTTGACAATTTCAGCACATGTGGCCCCCTGCTGGTGCACGAGGAAAGTCTGATGCATCCCATAGGTCCTGAATTGCCAATTTCAGCACATGTGGCATGCGCACGTGTGTGTCGGCAGTTGTATGTGTTGGGTGCAAGCCACGCCCTTGTCCGAGCCACAGTAGGTGTAGGGACCGTAATAATTGTGTACATTGGCGTAGCTTATACAAGGGGGGAGGGGGTAGTGCAGCCACATAAGGCATGGGTTTGGTGACGGATTTGCGAGTCACATAGAGTCATGGACACATTTGTTGTGAGTGTTTGCCCACTTGAACCCACATAGCTCTGATTTTGGGGATGTTTGTGCATTATATGCCCCTTTCTTGCACCAGCTCACCGTGCAATCTTCTCTTTTTGCACCCGGGCGCCCGGTGTCGGTAGTTGTATCTTTCGCACGCAAGATACGCCCTTGTCCAAGCTACAGTAGGCGTAGGGACCGTATTAATTTGGGACCTAATTTTAACTCGGTACCAAACGTAGTGCAGCCACATAAGACATGGGTTTGGTGACGGATTTGCGAGTCACATAGAGTCATGGACACATTTGTTGTGAGTGTTTGCCCACTTGAACCCACATAGCTCTGATTTTGGGGATGTTTGTGCATTATATGCCCCTTTCTTGCACCAGCTCACCGTGCAATCTTCTCTTTTTGCACCCGGGCGCCCGGTGTCGGTAGTTGTATCTTTCGCACGCAAGGTACGCCCTTGTCCAAGCTACAGTAGGCGTAGGGACCGTATTAATTTGGGACATAGGCGTAGCTTATACAAGGGCGGGGGGGGGGGGCACAAAGGCGGCCTACCCAAGGGCAGAGCGTGCTTGGCGAGCCGACGTTCAACCACAGGACAGCAGGACAGCAGCACTAAGGGCCACGGGTCAGGATGCGGGACGCCCCGGCACGGCCGAACGCCTGACCTGCAGTTGCCGAAGACAATCCCTTCTTGCCCTTTGGAGGTGGAGATCGCGAGTGGTGCCCGTTCTCCCCCCCCCCCCCATGTCCAACATTTTGCTGTGCAAGAGCCACCGGACCAATGGCTGAAAGCGTGTGTGGCGGGGGCATTCAGTCAATCGTCACCGACCATCGATCCCCCGCGTCCAACGAATGCGGTGTCCAACGAACGCTGCCGTTCGGACCGTAATTCGTTGGGACCTTATTCGTTGGGCACCGGGTTTGGGCACCGAAGTAATTGGGTCCCGAAACAGCGTGTCCAACGACCGTTCCCGTTCGGACCGTGTTTTTTGAGGACTTTATTGTGCGCTGGAACCGCCGGGGGGGGGGGGGGGGGGGGGCTCCCCCCAACACTCTGGCCTTGACTCTACCCCAAAGGCATTCCCATGCCCCAACACCGGCCCCAACCGCGTTTCCAACCGCCAATAACCCCCCCCCCCCCAAACCGCTGTGACATCCCCTGTGACCGCTCGGCAACTGCTCTGGAACTGCCCCGTTCGCCCCTCTCCCCATCAAGCAAAGCCCTCGGGAGGGGTACTACCATGACGCCATGGCCACCGCCCGTGTGTTCCCACAGTGCGCGCGACCCCCGCCCGTGCCAGAGCAGCGCTGGTTGTTTTTCCCTCGAATTTCGAATCTTTTGTGTTGTCGCACGGGCGCGGGGTGGGCGGGGGGGGGGGGGGGGGTGGCACGAGGCCATGGCGTTGGTGTGTTTGCCTTTGGCGGCGCCTATTGGCCTCTCGCCGCTGCTCATTCTGACCCCCTGTGGGCCCAAACGTGTTTTGGTTGTGTCAACGGAGCCCCCGGATGACTTGTCCTGTTTGACTACTCCGGGGGTCGGCCGTCTCAAAGACGGGGCTCCGTGCCGTTGACCAGGTGCATCCAGATGCACACCCCGAGTCCATGCGGGGGTTTGCCGACTCCAGCGCTAACTTGTGCGCGGGCGGGGGGGGGGGGGGGGTCACAATGGCGACGCCATCGTTTGTCTAGGGTGTGCTATGCACCGGATGACAGCCCCAGTGCATGGCAGTGGTCGCTGATGTGTGTGTGGGGGGGGGGGCGGGGGGTTGGCCGGAACTCTTGTCTGGAGATGGTGGGGGGGAGGGGGGTAGGCTTGCGCCGGAAGGGGGGGGGTTGCCCCCCCCCCCCCTTTGGCGTGACGGTCCGCCCCACCAGTTGCTTCTGTCCGCCCCCAAACGGCCGTCCCAGCGGTTTGTGCCCGCCACACATTGCCTCCCACCTGCCGCTCCAACCGCCGGTAACCGCCTTTGCAACCCTTCTTGAAACCCCCGGCGGTTGGGGGTTTGGCCCCTCAAGCACATCCCTGGGGAGGGGGCTAACGCCCTTCAGGACATGCCGTGGGCCTTCAGGCAACCTGACATCAGAACACCCAACAACTGTAGGAGGACCCCACCCCCCGGTCCCTCCAGACCAAAGCGGCCATCGTGGGAAACAAGGAAAGGGAAACTCTGGTCGGGCCATTTTTGGTGCACAAACGTTGCCCCCCCCCCCCCCCCCCTCCACCACGAACCACCACAAACCACCACGAACCACTCCGAACCACCAAACCACCGCCACGAACCACCACGAACCTCCTCCTCCTGTCTCCTGGCCTTCAGGGGTGCGTTCCACTCCACCAATGCTAAGGGACCCGAATATCCACCGGCATGCTGACCCACTCCTTTGTGGCACCCCCCTCCCCTCCCCCGGCGCAGAAGTGACCCCGTCAGTGGGTGTCCTGGGGCCCAAAAGCCGCCGTTGGGGAGGGGTCCCCCCCACCGCCGGTGTTTTGGGTGTCCACTTGGACGCCCCCGGCCAACGGCGAGGGCCCGTGCCCTCCGCCGTGCGGACCCGACACGGGGCAGTGGAACAGGGACGGTCCGGGGGCTGCGTTGGCACAACCTCCGGAGGGAAAGGGAAGGGGGTGTGGGGGGGGGGGTGAGGGTAGGCCAGGCAGAGGGGGAGAGGGGGAGGGGCACGAGGGGGTGAGAGGCCGAGGGGCACCGCCGCCTGCGGAGGGAGGGGGTTCAAGGGATAGGGCGAGGGGAAGTGGCGAGAGGCCGAGGGGCACCGCCGCCTGCGGAGGGAGGGGGTTCAAGGGATAGGGCGAGGGGAAGTGGCGAGAGGCCAATGGGCGCCGCCGCCTGCGGAGGGAGGGGGTTCAAGGGATAGGGTGAGGGGAAGTGGCGAGAGCCCGAGGGGCGCCGCCGCCTGCGGAGGGAGAGGGTTCAAGGGATAGGGCGAGGGGAAGTGGCGAGAGGCCGAGGGGCACCGCCGCCTGCAGAGGGAGGGGGTTCAAGGGATAGGGCGAGGGGAAGTGGCGAGAGGCCGATGGGCACCGCCGCCTGCGGAGGGAGGGGGTTCAAGGGATTGGGCGAGGGGAAGTGGCGAGAGGCCGAGGGGCACCGCCGCCTGCGGAGGGAGGGGGTTCATGGGATTGGGCGAGGGGAAGTGGCGAGAGGCCGAGGGGCGCCGCCGCCTGCGGAGGGAGAGGGTTCAAGGGATAGGGCGAGGGGAAGTGGCGAGAGGCCGAGGGGCACCGCCGCCTGCGGAGGGAGAGGGTTCAAGGGATAGGGCGAGGGGAAGTGGCGAGAGGCCGAGGGGCGCCGCCGCCTGCGGAGGGAGAGGGTTCAAGGGATAGGGCGAGGGGAAGTGGCGAGAGGCCGAGGGGCACCGCCGCCTGCGGAGGGAGGGGGTTCAAGGGATAGGGCGAGGGGAAGTGGCGAGAGGCCGAGGGGCGCCGCCGCCTGCGGAGGGAGGGGGTTCAAGGGATAGGGCGAGGGGAAGTGGCGAGAGGCCGAGGGGCACCGCCGCCTGCGGAGGGAGGGGGTTCAAGGGATTGGGCGAGGGGAAGTGGCGAGAGGCCGAGGGGCACCGCCGCCTGCGGAGGGAGAGGGTTCAAGGGATAGGGCGAGGGGAAGTGGCGAGAGGCCAATGGGCGCCGCCGCCTGCGGAGGGAGGGGGTTCAAGGGATAGGGTGAGGGGAAGTGGCGAGAGGCCGAGGGGCACCGCCGCCTGCGGAGGGAGGGGGTTCAAGGGATAGGGCGAGGGGAAGTGGCGAGAGGCCGAGGGGCACCGCCGCCTGCGGAGGGAGGGGGTTCAAGGGATAGGGCGAGGGGAAGTGGCGAGAGGCCGAGGGGCGCCGCCGCCTGCGGAGGGAGGGGGTTCAAGGGATAGGGCGAGGGGAAGTGGCGAGAGGCCAATGGGCGCCGCCGCCTGCGGAGGGAGGGGGTTCAAGGGATAGGGCGAGGGGAAGTGGCGAGAGGCCGAGGGGCACCGCCGCCTGCGGAGGGAGAGGGTTCAAGGGATTGGGCGAGGGGAAGTGGCGAGAGGCCAATGGGCACCGCCGCCTGCGGAGGGAGGGGGTTCAAGGGATAGGGCGAGGGGAAGTGGCGAGAGGCCGAGGGGCGCCGCCGCCTGCGGAGGGAGAGGGTTCAAGGGATTGGGCGAGGGGAAGTGGCGAGAGGCCAATGGGCGCCGCCCGCCGTAGACCAAAACGCATGAAAGGCGTCATGCCACCCCCCCCCCCCCCTGCCCTTTGCAGTGCAGCAACTCAAAACAATGCACTGAGATTTGTGGCTATGGCCACGTCCCTGTGGCACGGGGGGTCTATGTGGGCTGAGTATCCGTTGCTCACGGCCCCGCCCTCTCCTGCGCTGCGGGAGTTGCATGGCAAACCAGTTCTGATCGTGGAACTTTGCAGTGGATTGACCTGAGCCAGTCCGGCCTGAGGCCAGGATCATGCTGGTCGTTTCACACCCTGACGCCATGGCCCCTGCCCCTCTCAGGCAGGGATGCACTAGAAGGGGGGGCGGGGGGGGGCTCAGAGGCGGCCCCAGCAGCGGTTGGACAGGCGGTTGGAGGAGGTTGCCAAAGCGGACGGGGGGCGGTTACTGTCGGTTACAAATGCCGTTGAGGCCGGCACTTGGCGTCAGGGGGACAGTGGCTGGGCATAGGCTGGGCGCCCTGGAGGGGGGGTTGGGGGGGATACCTCCCCCCCTTCCAATGCATCCCCGCTCTCAGGTCTCCTTCGACCTGTCGCACTGGGCCCCCAACACAGAGATCACCGTCGCCGGCCCGTCCCCCCGGGCCCCCGTGCCCCCGCTCTTCCCGCCCAAGCGGCGCCGCCCGAACCTGGGCCTGGCCCCCGGGTTCCAGCACTCGCCCGCCAGCAGCCCCATGTGGCAGCTGCAGCCGGGGCCGCCCCCTGTGCAGCACGTGTCCTTCGACCTGGAGGAGCAGTTCAATTACGACCTCGACAACGTCTCCTTCAACACCCTCGCCACGCCCTCCCGCCGGGCGCTGCGGCCGCAGGTGGCACAGGGGTCGGCGGAGCACGCGCCGGACTCTGAGCTGAAGGCGGGGGCGTTGGAGGACATCTTGGCGAGGTGGGCCCCCGCCGCTGCCCCCATCCTCCCCTGCCCCAGAGCGCGTGGCACGTTCCTACTGAGTTCCGGTGGTGCGGGGGGGGCGGGTATTACTGAGTGGCCGTTGACACGGGGGCGGATTCCGACTCAGAACCGGTTTCCCTGCCAGACGCTAGTGGCGCGTCTGCACCAGAGGCAAGGGATACGCCGGTGTTCGGTTGGGAATGCACACGCGACTCCTTTCAACAACTCGGCCCCACTTGAGGGGGGTGTGCCCCCCTCCCCCCCCGTTGGACCGGCACCCCTCATCTTAAAATATTGGGCCAACTTTTCCTCCGGGCCTCGGCCGATCAAAAAATTTCTTTTGGCTGAACCAAGGGCAATGGCGTGGCCACCGTGCAGCGTAAACCCCCCGGGGCTACACGCACACAGTACACGCCCCCCGTGTCAGCCCCACTGAGGGGGGGCGGGGGATGTCGTGCATACGCCCATGGACCTGCAGCGCCCCGACCGCGCGCCGGCCGTCCCGAAGTGCGGCGCAGGTGCGCGCGCCACCCGCAACCGCCACAAAGGAGCGCGCGCCACCCGCAACCGCCACAAAGGAGCGCGCGCCACCCGCAACCGCCACAAAGGAGCGCGCGCCGCCCGCAACCGCCACAAAGGAGCGCGCGTCACCCGCGACCGCCACAAAGGAGCGCGCGCCACCTGCAACCGCCACAAAGGACCGCGCGCCACCCGCAACCGCCACAAAGGAGCGCGCGCCACCCGCAACCGCCACAAAGGAGCGCGCGCGACCCGCAACCGCCACAAAGGAGCGCGCGCCACCCGCAACCGCCACAAAGGAGCGCGCGCCACCCGCAACCGCCACAAAGGAGCGCGCGCCACCCGCAACCGCCACACAGGAGCGCGCGCCCGCGACCGCCGAGGAGCGCGCCATCCACACGGCCGACGTGGCGGGGGGGGGGGGGGGGCGGCACGTGGTGGACTGCCGGGACGCCGGACGGAGGGGGCGGCAGTCTTGGGCCGCGGGCGCGCGGAAACGCGGCGAGGCATGGGGTGGACGACCTGAGTGCGGAGGGGCGAGTGGGCAGCAAAAGCCGTCAAACGACCCCCACACCAACCACCCCAGCAACCAGCACAACCCCCGGTGTGCCAGGTACTGGGCTCCGCGAACGCGGAAACGACACCAGCAGGAGCACCGGCCGCAGTGGCCGACGGAACGCAGCGACCCGACGCAACATGCGAAGGGGAGAGCGGGTGACTGTCCAGGGCCCCGTAAAGGAGCAACAACCGGACGGAATGTCACACAGGGGGGGGGGGGGGGCTGGACCCCCCCCAAGACAAAGACCTGCCCTGCCCTCTGTGCGCATAAATGATGAGCCGGCTGACGGACAGTCCGAGTTTTTTCTGTTTCTCAATTCAAACGTGACCCAATGAGGGGTTGCAGTGGCGGTGCAATCGCGGCCTTATCAAGTGGCCGGTGAACAACCCGCGGGCTTTATGCCCTTAAACAAAAGTGCCACCTGCCATTGAAGTGTGAAGCCACTTACTGAAAAAAGGAGGGGGGGATTGTGGTTAGACTACAGGAAAAGGCTTTTTTTTTAAAAAAAAAAAGTCTTTTTGCTAAGTTTTGTCACATTTGACTAAGTTTTACCTCATCTGTGACCAAGTCTTACCGAACACTGCGACCCCGTGTTCCTGCATTTTTGCAGAACCTGGCCCAGTTTTAGGACGTCAGCCCTGTGCCCGCGTGATACTCAGTAAGACCCGCCCCCCCCCACGCCCCGCGGCCCCCCAGGCAGGCGGTGCCCTTTCTTTGCCCGGCCGCGTGCCGGTGGCCTTCGCGCTGCCGTGGGCGGGCAGTGTCGCGCCTTGTCTGTTTTTTCGGGAGCGGCCCTGTCAGAGTGGACTGCCGTGGAGGGGGCGAGTTCTGGTGTTGCCTCGAAACAAACCCGCTTTTCCGGGCGGCAACTGCTCTTGCAACCGCCCCCCAGGACCGCCCCCGCGGCCGGCGCCACCGCCGGCCCTCAAATGGGGCCTCGGAGCTTGCACACGTCAAAGGGCTCCTCCCGCCGCCCCTCTTGGGCCCTGTACAGGGCCTGGAACAGGCCTTTGCTTCGTGGGGGCGGGGGCTGGGGGTCACCCCCTGCCCTGGGGAGGGGATCTCAGTAGGATCCAGCCCCACATGCCAGTCAGCTCAGTAGGAAGGAGCCCCGCCCTATGGGCAACTGAGTAGGACCCAGCGCCATCCACAAGGCTCCTCACTAGGAACCCGCCCTGACCCCCCCCCCCCCAACTAAGCAAAGGCCTGGCCTGGAAGGGGGGGCGGGAGGATGGCATCGGGTGGCAATGTCCGGAGTAGGCTCCAGCCGCGTCTGCGCCCCACAGCCTTCGTCCCCTACTGCCTGAGCGAGCCCGAAGGGGAGTGGGGTGGGGCCCCTGGGGTGGACGGAGGCGGGGAGTGGCCACACAAAGCCAGGCACGCCCTCCGGACACAAGGCTCCTGGCGGCCGCAGAGCGGTTCGAGGGCGGGTGGGGGTGGCTGGAGGTAGTGCGGAAGGGGCGGGTATCGAGAGGCGGGTGGTTTGCTGTTTGGTCTGCCGTGCCAAACCCGTGCCTCTACCCCCCCCCCGCGGGAAGTATTATGATGGCCATACATTGCAGAAGCAGGGGGTGCCCCTGCCCTGCACCCCTCCCCCCCCCAGGCAGGGGGATGCCCGCAGTAGTGCGGATGCCCGGCTTGTCATAGCAGAAGGCCGTCAGGGGAGGACGCCATGGGCAGAAGTTGCATTCTGGATTTCCCCCCCGGCAGGGGGATGCCCGCGGCAGTGCGGATGCCTGCTTGTCATAGCAGAAGGTTCAAGGGCGAGAGGCCAATAGGCGCCGCCACAGGCCAACAGAGCCAACCCCCAAGGCCTTGTGCCAACCCCCCCCCCTCCGCCAGTCCCATGTCGGGCGTGCACATCAGCGCACGGGAGCGCGCAGGCGCCACTGCACGCCCCCCCCCCCCCTCCCCCGCCGCCGCTTCCCACACCACCGTCTCGTCGCAGCAACAGAACGGACCGCGTGTACAAGTGGTTGGGGCAGCGGGAGATCAGCGGCGATGACTACGACCAAAGCTGGACCTCGATGCAGGTGTGGGCCTGCCCGGCTGCGGGGGGCCAGGGCTCCTTTTTACAACTCGGTACCACCGGAGGGGGGGGGGGTCCTCTGTACCCGATGATACGTCATTCTGCCAGGATTTAGTTCATAGGACTTAGATGCAGTGGACTCGCTTTGCATATTCTGCACCTGCTTTCCTACTGCAGCGAAAGGCGCCTATGACATGTCACTGAAGAGCTTTTCTCTTTGACTTTTGCTTTGCACTTCTGCTTTGTGCCCGACGGTACCGGTCGTGCACACGCATCCGTATCCCATAGTGGGGGGTGGGGATTTCCTCCGGGCCTTTGGCCGATCACAAATTTTCTCTGGCGCCTTTGGTGCCAATTGGTTTCGGTTGAGGTGACGTATGTGCCCATGGCTTTGCGGCTGTGGCACCTCCAGCCGGTCCTCGCTTTGAGGGCGCATCATGTCAGGGACCAGGAAGGCCAGGGGAGCACCAAGGAGGTCTCAGGAAGCGCAACCCTGATTCGGCCCCACTGCAGCTCCGGCTCCTGCTCTGCTGCGGTGCCGGGGGGGGGGTCAAAATTCCGGCCCCTAAACTGCGGGCGTCCTGGGCGCACCCATTGTCGTCCCTGCGTGTCACAAGCAACACGCAACGATACACGGCGCACGAGATCGCAACCGGACGCCAGGGCTGCGGTACACACCCGACACATGCACAAGATGATGGGTGTGGACTGCATTGGGGCCGGGGGTTGCTTCGTGGGCTTAGTGGGGTCAGAGGCCAACAGGAAGTTTGAGGACCTAAAAGCCCCCCCCCCCCCCCGCCCACAACCAAAACACGTTTAGACCCACAGAGGGTCAGAATGAGCAGTGGCGAGAGGCCAATAGGCGCCGCCAAAGGCAAACAATCAGATACCGAGGCCTTGTGCCAACCCCCCCCCCCCCCGCCCCCCCCGGCGTCACTAAGCAATGGCCTGATTGGGGGGCCCCCACGATGTGGTATCCCTCAAAACGATGGACTTGAGGCCCCACCGTCGCAGTCATGACCCAACACCCACACAACGCGGGGGCACACCCGCGGTCGATCAGCCGGAACCCCCCCGCCCCACCGACGGGTCCCGTCAGTATTTTTGTGTGGTCAGACAAGAGCGCAACACAATGGCTCGGCGGCCTGCCCCTATGTACAGCGGTGGAAAGCCACCAGGAGCGCAGTCATCAACGGGTCACGTTGGTTGTTGTTACTCAGTGGGGGGATGCGCTTCTCGCGGGGAGGGTCTGGCGGATGAGACGAAGCTGCCGGCCACGCCAGCTTCAGCGATGGTGTGGGGAGTGCGCAAGCACAGGGGTATGCTGAGTGTTTGGCCTACGGGATGGGGGGGGGGGGGGGGTGAGGGCAAAAAACAAGTTTGTGGGCCCAAAATGGGTACACTCAGCATTTCATTTTTCCATAGAGGAATTTGTGTGTGTGTGTGTGTGTGTGTGTGTATGTGTGCGTGCGTGCGTGCGTGCGTGCGTGCGTGCGTGCGTGCGTCCTCCATGACTTTACTTTGATGTTGCCCTGACGAGTTATTTTGACGATCACTGCCGTGCTATCGCTCTGCGCTTCATCTCACCTCACGCAGTGAGAGAGACAGAGAGAGAGAGAGAGAGAGAGAGAGAGTGTGTGTGTGTGTGTAAAAAGTCCTGGGAGTCCAATGTGTGTGTGTAGTGCACCAATGATGGTGCATTCCGTTTCAAGCATATTTGGTTTCCTTTTCCCCTGTTGATCTGACGATTCCACAAACCTCGGAGGGCAGTGAAAGTAGCACAGGGACATGGAGGTGAGGGCTCTGAAACATTCCCACAGCCCAGTACTGAGCCTACTTAACATCTGTGTCTGTCTTTTGCAGCCCCTTGGCTTAGCGCTATGCGCGGCTGCCGGGGGCTGGAGACCTTCATGAACGGGTGCAGGATGTGCCTCCTCCTCTCGCCCTGTACTGCAGAAAGGCGTTGAACATGCTTTGTCTTGTTTGATGACCAGCGGACGAGGAATTGACATCCGGACTTGGCGTTGCGCTCGTCTGTTTGTTGACAATCGTGTGTGTGTGTGTGTGTGTGTGTCTGTGTCTGTCTGTGTGCGCGCGCCTTTAGCTGAGAGTCGCTGCCAGAGGCTGTATCCAATATCTGGGAGGTGAACTGGGATCGCCTGCTCCGTCTTGTGCACTGCAGAAAGGCGCCTAGTGCAGGCGGGACATGACTCTGCTTTTGTTCTGCTTTGCATCTGACAAGATCTAGTACACCCAGGCCGCTTTTTGCAGTGCCCTGTTTGTCGTGTCGACCGTGTGTGTGTGTGGCGCGCGCGCGCGTTTGGCCTGTATAGGTGGGTGTTGGGCACACGATGACAAGGGGTGGGTTGGCATGGGACCAGCATACGAAACATACATACTGATGATTGTTTGCGATTATTTGTGATTATTTCCGATGTTTTTGCTTTTTGTTTTGGCAGTTCTTTGTGATTTTCGATTGTTTGCTGTTGTTTCCGTTTTTTTTTTCGATCACTGGCAATTGTTTGCATTTTTGTGCATCTATTTGTGATTATCTGCGACCGTTTCCAGTTGTTTTCCCTGCAGTTCTTTACAATTGTTTGCATTTTTTGCAATTATTTGTCATTATCTGTGATAATTTCTGTTTTGTTCATTTATTTCGTGCTTATTTGCGATCTTTTCCAATTTTTTGGCAATTTTGCAGTTGTTTGCGATTCTTGGTCTTGGGTATATAGAGCCCCTCATTTGCACTCCCCGGGCACTGCTGCTTCCGCTGGGAAGCGCTCTCAGTAATGCAATCCATGCTCATTACCCCCACCCCTCAAATTGAGGGCACAGGGGCTGCTGGTGTCAATGGGCGTCGTGCCCTTCCTCCCGAGGAGGGCCCTGAGCAAAGCCCGCACTGTCGGTTTGCGCACCTGTTGAGCCCTGCAGCACTCCAGCCGTGCTGTGTGGGTGGCAAGACGCCGATGGGCGCCGCCACGCGCCCAGGGAGCAGCACCATTTGCAGGCCTTCTCCCCAATCCCCCCTCCCCTCCCTCTTAGAGTTGGGGCTGCAAGAAATGGACGACGGTCACAGGACAGATATGTCAGACGCCTCAGATGCGCTTTGGATCAGCCCATAGCAGAGCATAGCGCCGACAGCGCTGACGGCACTGACGGCGCGCATGAGAACGACTCAGATGAACCCGCAGAAGGTGCATCCGTAGTCACAAAGCGGGAGTGGAGGGCTGAGTTTGTAGTCGTAGTTCATGTCGAAGCAAGCTGCTGACCGGGTTCTGAGAAAGGGGATGGGCTGACCCAAGCCACCCCGTGCAATATTCGATGGCCGAATGCGCGACTCTAAGGCAACACGGAGCACTGGTTTGAGAGGTAACCGTGTAGCCTGTGGCATGGGCGCTATACCCGGGCACATGGGCGATTTATTTTGACAAAATTGATCGCAAAAATATCAATGAATGTGTGCTGGGCCTGTTGAGCTTCTTGTCGCAAAACACCAATTCATCAAAATTATTCGCAAAAAAAAACCTTTTGGACATTTTCCCCGTAACAATTTTTTTTTTGACAAAATATTACTTTTTTTTCCAATTTTTCTTAAAAATTCGCCGTTCGCAAAAATTCACTGTTTGGACGGTGTCGGTAGCGGAGTATCCGTTGCTCCACGACCTCCCCCTTCTCCGAGCCCATCGGCCATGCGTCTCACAGGACCTCCAGTCCAAGTCCCTCCAGGCGCACCTCCGCCTGGGGCTGGTGTGCGTCGTCTTCTACTTCCTGGCCATCCTGTGCTACTTCTGGGCCTTTAGGGGCTGGGCCTTCCTGGACACGTGCTACTTCGCCATCGCCACGCTGATGACCACAGGTACCCTCTGCCCACGGTCTGACTATGGCCCAGTGCACCCGCTTGGGGCGTGCACGTAGTCCGTCCCTCTTGCTGGCGGACTCTCTCTTGCTCTCCCTCTCCCTCTCCCTCTCCCTCCCTCTCCCTCTCCCTCTCCCTCTCCCTCTCCCTCTCCCTCTCCCTCTCCCTCTCCCTCTCCCTCTCCCTCTCCCTCTCCCTCTCCGTCGCCCTCGCCCTCTCCCTCTCCCTCTCCCCTCTCCCTCTCCTCTCCCTCTCCCTCTCCCTCTCCCTCTCCCTCTCCCTCTCCCTCTCCCTCTCCCTCTCCCCCTCCCTCTCCCCTCTCCCCCTCCCTCTCCCTCTCCCTCTCCCTCTCCCTCTCCCTCTCCCTCTCCCTCTCCCTCTCCTCTCCCTCTCCCTCTCCCCCTCTCTCTACTTCCTTCTTTCTTGATCTGCCTGTCTCACATTCGCGATCGCCCTTGATCACTCACGGCCCAGCGCCGTCCATGCAACAGCACCCCCTGCCCGACATCGCCATGCACTCGGACCGTGAACAGAGGAGACTGAGAGAGAGGGATCAAGCACCATCGCAAACGAACCAAGATTGAGAGCGAGAGCGAGCGAGCGACAGAGAGTGTGTGTGTGCGCGCGCGTCTGTGCGTGTGCGACCGACCAGAAGGCACCAGGAATTGAGAGCAATTACCCCAGCAGCCGCAAAAAACCACCAGGAAGTAACAGAAGCCACCTGCAAGGCACCGAGAAGCACCGGTAATCAACCAAATGCCTCTCGGGACCCTCCACAAGCCTCTGAGAACATCGCCATCGTGGGTTCGAGAGGGCCTCTGCACCGGGTACACCCCCTTCATGTTGGGGCTGAAGGACACGCGGCCCCAGTGCCGCTCTTCGGGGTCAAGACATCGCTATGCCTTTCGTGCCGCGGCAGAACGTGCCGCTGCACACCTCCGCACCCCCTCCCCGAGGGCCTCACTGGCCCCCAGCCACACACCCAGTCCCCCTGCCCTTGCCCCACCGCCCCCCCCCCCCCCCCCCGCCGCTGCGTGCGTCGGTGCAGGCTACGGCGACTTCACGCCCTCGTCGCACTCCGAGAAGATGTTCCTCTGCCTCATGGCGTTCCTGTCGGTGTGTCCGCGTGCGGCGTCGGTGGTGCCCCCCCCCCCCCGTCGCCTGCGCGGCGCCTCGGCCTCGGCCGTTCGTGTGCCCCGTGCGCCCGCTGAGGCACCCTGTGTGCCCCCCCGTGTGTCCGGCTGGGGCTGCGACCCGATTTGCTGTGTTATGTATTCGGAGGGGGGGATTAGGAACAGGCACGGGGGGGGGGGGGGGCGTCTCCTCAGTTCGGGTACGCGACCCCCCCCCCCCTCCCTGCCCTCCGGGCCCATTAGTTACCAAGGGTCAATAGCTGCCAGCCATACAACACTCCCCCTCCAATGCCCCCCCACCCCCAGGGGCCTTCGGCCCACTTCTACTGGGGGGGGGGGGGGAGAGTCGCGTACAAAAGCGAGGAGACGCCCCCCCCCCCCGGGAACAGGCGAACATTGGAACGGCAGAATTTGGAACAGACAACCGTGTGCCAAGCTGTGCCGCGGCATTTGAAGGCCCGAAACCATTTGTCTGACCGGTCTTTGATTGGGGAGGGGGGGGGGGGAGGGGGGGCGCGGGCCGACCCAATGAGCGACGTGATGCTGAACCGTTGGACCGGAGGCTTCGCTTCACGGAACCGTGTGGCGGCGGGTCCGCGTGGGATGCCGCTTGGATCCCGGTGTTGCTGCGGCGGACTGCTATCGAAAGGGGGGGGGGGGGGGGCGGAGGTGTGGGGGCAGCCAAAACCGTCAAACGACCCCCGCAACAACCAGCACAACGCCAATACGCCAACTGCTCGGCGCCGCTGACGCGCAAACGGCACATCCCGCCACATCCAGCACAGCCCCGGCACACCAACTACTGGGCTCCGCGAACACGGAAACGACACCCGCAGGAGCACCGACCGCAGCGGCCGACAGAACGCAGCGACCCGACGCAACATGCGAAGGGAAGACCGGGTGACTGTCCAGGGCCCCGTAAAGGAGCAACAACCGGACGGAATGTCACACAGGGGGGGGGGGGGGGGATCAAGGCCGAGGGAGTACGCCGGTTGGACCCAGTTCATAATAACTGCTGAATGGTCCCGTCAATTGAGCCCTTTTCCCGAACCCCCATCCCCCCGTTTTGGGGGGCTCTATTAACCCCCTGCTCGCCAAGTGGAAAACTCAACTTCCCCAGAGGGGGGGGGAGGGGGGCAAGGCGGGGCGTCATCAGCCCCCCCCCCCCCCAAGTCCGCAGCGTGTTGACGATGTCCCGTACTCAGCCCATTACCCGCATGGCACTGGCAGTCATCAGGTCGTCAGTATGGTCCCCCGGGTGTGGCGAATGCCCACACCACGTGCCGCTGCCATTCCGCTGTCGACGCATGTGCAAGCGTCCGCGCTCACCGCCACCGAGCTCACCAACTCACCAAACCACGTTTTTGGAGTCTGGGGAAAATGGGAGGAATGGGGGGAAATGGGGGGGGATGAGGGGAAATGGGGGGGAATTGGGGGGGAATGGGGGGGAATGGGGTCTCATGAACAAATCAAAGGTGGAAAATGTAGGAACAACTTCCAGATTGGGAGAAAAATGGGGGGAAATTGGAGGCAAAAGAGAGAAAGTTGGGGGAATTGAGGAGAAAATGGGCGGAATACCCGGTTTTCACAGTCACATTTCCCCCATTTTCCGGAGGTCGAACTCCTTCTCCACAGTTCCCTTTGTAAAACTCAGCGCACCGCACTAACCCACGGAAAATTGGGAAGGTTTGCCGCTCACCGACACTCGCCGCCACGGCGGCGAGCGCGGAAGGTTTTGCATGTGCAGGCGGGGCTGGGGGGGGGGGGGGGGCGTTGGGTTGGGCTATCAACCTCATCAGGCCTGGGGGGAGGGTGGGGCGGGGGGGGGGGGGGCTTCACTGAACTTTGCTTTTTCAGTGGTACATCCACTGGCATCTTTGCGTCCTTGTTGACAGAAAGGTACCTATGGTCTTATAGGCCACTGACGAGCCACATTTCTTTCCGCGGTTTTGTGCTGATCGCGTCTTGTGCTCACGCACCATAGCCCAGCATTCCTTTGGGGGGGGGGGGGGGGGAGGCATGTGTCTGCCTTTCCACTGCAGCGAAAGGCGCCCATGACATGTCACTGAAGAGCTTTTTCTTCGACTTTTGCTTTGCACTTCTGCTTTGTGCTGAACAGTACCGTCCGTGCACACGCATCGGTATCCCGTGGGGGCGGGGGGGGGGGGGGGCCACACACAAGAGCGGGAGCAGGAGGACCAAGCCACACCAGGCGCCAAGCAATCCAAAGATTACGTGTATCTCCACGTCCGGTCCGCTACGGCGCCCATGCCACCGTCACCGGAGCTCCTTTCTTCCCCGAGCACCCGCATCGCCCCCTCTTTGTGCCTCGCCATCGCGGGGCCCTGCACACACACACATCCGTTTCCCGTAGCAGAGGGTCGTGCCTCCCACAGCCCCCCCCTCCCCTTCCGTGTCCACGGCCGGAGAGGGGGGGGGGGAGGGGGCGCGTGGACAGCAAGAACAGTCAAACGACCCCCACAACAACCAGCACATCCCCAATACGCCAACTACTGGGCGCCGCTGACGCGCCAAACGGCACATCCCGCCACATCCCAGCACAGCCCAACACACCAACTACTGGGCTCCGCGAACGCGGAAACGACACCAGCAGGAGCACCGGCCGCAGCGGCCGACAGAACGCAGCGACCCGACGCAACATACGAAGGGAAGAGCGGGTGACCGTCCAGGGCCCTGTAAAGAAACAACAACACGACGGAATGTCACACACGGGGGGGGGGGGGGGGGGCAAATTGGGCCGCGGAGAAAGTTTGGCGCCAATTCTTAAATACCACTGACCACTTTGGTGCAGCATTCCCAGGCTGGGGCACAACCCGCGTAGACCGCCACGTGGGGGTTGTCATCTCCTGCGGGCCTTTGACTGGGTACTGTGCCTTTCCCGGCGCGTCCCCCACAGCGCAAACGGCGCGGGCACAAGGGCACTGCGCATGCCACGAGGGCTAACGATGACCCCAGCGAACATGGCCACGGACCTCAAAACACGGGGGAATGACGTGGCGCGCTGTTGTGGTTCTCCTGGACCTGAAAAACGGCCCATTCTCACCTCAAAACGGACCAAAGCATGGCACCGTAGTGTGAGAGGCGCCTCATGGAACGCCCATGTGCAGCCGATTTTGCACGAATCCACGCAATTGTGATTGTTCCACCTGTCACAGACCTGATGAGGGGCTTTCTGAGCCCGAAATCGATAGTCTGACAATGACATCTGCTTTTTGACCTGTTGTGCTACGCCAGTTTCTTGGGTTTGAGGCTACAGTCCGCTGTGGAAGTCACCCTTGAAGACTGAGGGCAAGCAATTACCCGCATACCTCCCCTTTACAAGCATGGCTCCGTAATGTGAGAGGCGCCTCGTGGAACACCCATGTGCAGCTGATTTTGCGCATTGCGCATGCGCACTGATTTGTTTTGTAGCGTAGTCGTTTTTTTTGTGTGTGTCCATTGGCCCACCCACCACCCAATGGGCTTCGCCTGTTCCAAACCCCCCACCCCCCCCCCCCACCCCCCGGGGACGCCCGAGGTCCTACACCCCAAACACAGGCTGGTCAACGGCTGCAGAATCAATCCAGCGCCCTTCTGATGCAAACAGTCCCCGTCCCCCCCCCCCCCCCCACCCCCACCCGGAGCCCTGCACATCCTCCGCCCCTCCCCGGAGTTCTCCTTAAAAGGGGGGGGGGGGTCCTGGAACCCAAAAGTCCAAAAGTTTGCGTACCAAGAACAGCCCCAATTAATATTTACTTCCGTACAATTTCATCTTTTCCCACCATAGAAACCGGGTCCGAGGGGGGGGGGGGGGTTAGACCCCCTCCCCTCCGGAGATGCTGAGTTGTTCAGCAAAACTCTGCCCCTCCCCCTCCTGCGGGGCCCTGCACCTGCGGAGCACAGCAGCACTCAAACGCTGGGCAAATGAGGGGCAGGAAAGGGTCTGCAGTGACATGCCCCGGGGGCCGTCCACCGCAGCAGACCTCCCCGAGTGGAGCAGTTGTCCCACTGCTCCACAAGTGCTGCCTCTGCCCCTCGGTGCCCCCCTTCTCACGCACATCGGGGGCGTTGCCAGTCCTGTCAACAAAAGGAAGTCTGGTGCGCGGCCAAATTTTCTGCCGGGCCTCCGGCCAATCAAAATTTTTTCCGGCTTCAGCAAAAGAAGCGCCGTGGTGGTGCGGGGGGCGGGTCTTACCGAGTGGCCTTTGATACGGGGCCATTTCCTACTGAGAACTAGTTCCGCGCCAGACGCTAGCGGCATGTCTGTTTGGGACGCCCAAATGTGGCGCGCCAAACGTGTGCCAAACAATGCCAAACGGTAGTGGACGGGCCGTCACCATTTTTGTGGGGCAGATTTTTTTTTTGCGGATTTCGGCGCCTCTAAAACCGCTGCACCACCGGGGGGAGCGGTGGGGGGGGGGGGGGGCTCTTGACAAGCTTTTGACTCATTCTTGTGAATTGCGTGTGCTGCCTGTTGTGCTAACGTCCTCTCAAACAACACACCACACGTCACAGCTCACGCGTCACCATTCCGGGGGGGGGGGGGGCTGGACCTCCCACCCTCTTCAACGGAGGCCTACCGGTCTGCCGCGTCCCCTGCGCCCAGCCCCCTAACAGGCTCCCCACCCCCTCACATTCTTGTGAGCCCGCCCCCTCCACCCCCAACCCAACGGGTGGGCAACCCCCATTCCCCCCCCCATCCACGAGTGGAGGACTCCCCCCCTCTCAAAAAGGTGCACACGTACGTACACCCGGCACTGCTGCCAATCTTTTGGAGCATGGAACATGATTCAAAAAAAAAAATTGCATCAAATCCATGGGAAATGATGATTTTTTTTTTGAACCCACTTGACGTGCTGGTTCCAAAAATCCCATTTTCTTTTTTTTTTTGCCGAATTTCGGGTCCGGGTCACCTCCAGGGCCCGCGGGTCAATCTCGGTAGGATTTTGGGCAGGCCTTCAATCGAGCCTTTTTGGGGGGGGGTCTAGCCAGACGGCTGTATCGACCCCCCCCCCCCCGGGAGTTGAAAACCCGCCCATCCCTGTCGCCCCTGCGTGTGCGCGTAGGTCTCTTTGATCGCCGGCATCCTGGGGATGATCGTGGATGTACTCATGGATGCCCCTGCCACGTTCCTGCTCAACACCCCTTCTCCATTCCGGCAAGGTCATATCCCCCGCCCTCCCAGCACCGTGTTCTGCCGTTTCTCGTGCCTCATGCCCCAGCCCCTCACCGCCCCTCGCACTGCCCCACATCCATCTGCAGTCCTGCGGACAAAGTCCAACACAGGCCCTCATATAGCACTGTCATGGCTCAGTGGACGATCTCCCCATTTTTTTATCACCCTCCAACCGCCGTCAGTTACCCTCCAACCGTCGTCGGTTGCCCATTAACCGCCATCGGTTCACCTCCAACCGCTGTGGGTTGCCCTCCAACCGCCGTCGGTCACCCTCTAACCGCCGTCGGTTACCCTCTGACCGCCGTCGACTACCCTCTGACCGCCGTTGGATAAGACTCAAGTGCCGGTGGCTGCCCTTCAGCTGTCGTCCAAGTGAGCCGGCGACTGGACGGCCCGGGTTTTATTTTTTTATTTCCGTTTCGTTCAAGACACGTCCGCAAACCGGCAATGTCCTCCACCCCGTGTCGCATGCCCGTGCCTCCACCCGCCTCCATGTGTGCAGTCTGCAAGACCATGATTGCCCTGGCCCTCGTCATCATCGCGGGTGTGTGTGCGCTTGTCCGTGCCCCAAGCCCCGCGCGCGCGGCCTGCCCGGCGGTCGTTGCGTGTGCCGCCGGGCACATGGGGGGGGGGGGTCCTGCATGGGGCACCTGTAGCCCGTCCATCCCGCAGGTCGTGTACCGCCGGGGGGGGGGGGGGAGGGGGGTTTGGAACAGGTGAAGTTTGGGACCAGACATGCCTCCAGCATCCGCCAGGTCACACATGATCCGATGGAGCAGGGTCCTACTGAGCCACACGCCGGACGCAGCACGTTCCTACTGAGTTCTGGTGGTGCAGGGGGGCGGGTCTTACCGAGTGGCCTTTGATATGGGGCCAATTCCTACTGAGAACTAGTTCCGCACCAGACGCTAGCGGGCATGTCTGTTTGGGACGCCCAAATTTGGCGCGCCAAACGTGTGCCAAACAATGCCAAACGGTAGTGGACGGGCCGTCGCCATTTTTGTGGGTGTCTTTGAGAGTACGGTAGCGCGCCGGGCAACGTTTCCCCCTATTTTACCCCCGGCCGTCGGGGAGTGTGCCAGTGCGTCCCACGTCTTGAAGAGCAGGGCGCGCGCATGCAGCGAAATGCACATGGGGCTGTGGTGTGGAAGGGGGGGGCGTCCTGTGATGTCGGGGATGCTGGGGGGGGGACCCCCCACACCCCCAGTGGTGCTCGGTTTTTAGAACCCTGTCCGGGGGGTTTTGGGAAGAACTGGGACGTGTCACACAGCACCATGAGGGCAGGTCGACTTTGACCCCTTTCAGCCCCCGAGGGTTTTGGGAGAATCCTACTCAGAGATGAAGTTTTGGGTGAATCCTACTCAGAGAACAAGTTTTGGGAGAATCCTACTCAGAGAACAAGTTTTGGGAGAATCCTACTCAGAGAACAAGTTTTGGGAGAATCCTACTCAGAGAACAAGTTTTGGGAGAATCCTACTCAGAGATCAAGTTTTGGGAGAATCCTACTCAGAGAACAAGTTTTGGGAGAATCCTACTCAGAGATCAAGTTTTGGGAGAATCCTACTCAGAGATGAAGTTTTGGGAGAATCCTACTCAGAGATGAAGTTTTGGGAGAATCCTACTCAGAGATCAAGTTTTGGGAGAATCCTACTCAGAGATGAAGTTTTGGGAGAGTCCTAATCAGAGAACAAGTTTTGGGCGAATCCTACTCAGAGAACAAGTTTTGGGAGAATCCTACTCAGAGATGAAGTTTTGGGCGAATCCTACTCAGAGATGAAGTTTTGGGAGAATCCTACTCAGAGAACAAGTTTTGGGAGAATCCTACTCAGAGAACAAGTTTTGGGAGAATCCTACTCAGAGATGAAGTTTTGGGAGAATCCTACTCAGAGATGAAGTTTTGGGAGAGTCCTAATCAGAGAACAAGTTTTGGGAGAATCCTGCCCAGAAAACAAAAAATGGGCATACTTCGGGTTTTGGGCCGTAAAATGCCCTTGAAACCCCCGCCCACAGGGAGCAGACAGGGAGCACGGAGCATGGAGCCCCCCGGCGAGGCGAAGTGAGGTGAGGGGAGGTGAGGCGAAGTGAGGTGAGGGGAGGCGAGGCGAGGGGAGGGGAGGGGAGGGCAGGGGAGGGGAGGTGAGGGGAGTTTAGGTGAGGTGAGGTGAGGTGCGGTGCGGTGCCGTGGGGTGCCGTGGGGTGAGGGGAGCCCCTCAAAAGATTGGAACAAATCACCTCGAAGAGAGGTTGTTAGATCAAGCGCAGGCACGGGCGTGGTATACCCCCCTTTTTTGGGGTCGTTCGTGTAGCATACCCCAAGGCAAGGTTTCTGACGTCTAACCCCTTGTAAAATCATTACATTTGTCCAATGAGACAATCCCCCAATGGATTTTTTGATTCTGAGGCCTCTATCCCCTGAAACTGGACAACACTTTTTTGGCGGGGGGTGGGGGTGGGTGTGTGGGGAGGGGGGTGTCAAAGGTTTTTGATCAGAAGGCTTCAAGCAGTGGGGAGAACAGGGAGAGGCAGAACAAGCACCGGTCGAATGGTAATGCAGCCGGCCGCTGATGGACAGGTTGGCGGTTCGATATCCGGTCGTCAACTTTTCTGACGCTTCGAACCGCCGGCTTTCCAGTGTGCGGCCGGCTGCATTACCATTCGACTGTGGCTTGTTCTGACAGCCAGTATCCTCCCCACTGCATGAAGCCAAGCCTGCCACTGAAAACAAAAACCGAAACTGGGTGTTTCTGTCTGCCTGCCTGCTTGCCCGACTGACTGTCTCACTGACTGCTTGCCTGACTAACTGACTGATTGGCCGACTGCCGGCCTCTCTTTGAGGTGCACTGCCGAAGGCAATAGAATTTTCTTCCAGGCTTTCGGCCGATCCAAAATTTTCTCTGGCGCCAGTCCAAAAAAAATTTCGGTGCCGCTCAAAACCCAGCGCCACCCGGGGGGGGGGGGGGGGGCTGAATCCCCCCCCGATTATACCCCCCGCGCGCAGCGAAACCCCCCCCCCTTTAACCCCCTACCAATTGTGCAGAGTCGCCGTGCTTGTGGTCCGTTGGCAGGATAGTCCGCACGAAGTTGCCCCCACCCCCCCCCCCCCCGGGTCCCCTCTCGTTCCAACTGATTTGCACGCCACTGGGGAACCGGCAGACTACTTGACGAGAGGAACACATGCCAGGCGTCCTGCCATGCGACGTTGAAGCATAGTGGATAGGGGTGCATTGGAAGGGGGGGACCCCCCCCTCCAGGGCGCCCGGCCTGCGCCCAGCCACTGTCCCCCTGACCGCAAGCGCCGGCCGCAACGGCATTTGTAACCGACAGTAACCGCCCCCAACCCCCAACCGCTTCGGCAACCTCCTCCAACCGCCCGCCCAGCCGCTTCGCGGGCCGCCTCTGCGGTCCCTCCCCTTCAAATGCATCCGTGGTCGTGTGGAGCTGCTTGGCCATCGCACTCCAGCCTCCCCAAAGCGGGGCAGCCATGCCTCATTTCGTCTATCCCTTCCCCGTTCTGAGGCAATGGGCCAGGCACATACCATCCCTTTTCTGCACACGCTCCGCACCCGTTCGTTCCCCACCACCCTAAGATCGAGGTAAACCTGCTCCTGGGGGCTGCGCAGCCCGAGCTCGCGAGGCCGTGGGCCTGGCCGCGTAGCCAGGGCCGTTGCCGTTTGCTGCTGCTGCTGCTACGATGGGCAGCCCCACCCTCCACCGTTGCGGATTCCACCCGCTCAGTGACCGTGACCCTAACCCTGGTTCATGCAAACAATTCTGAGTTTCCATCCTCAGCATGAAATGAGGGAGGGGTCACGGTGCACGGGCGTACACCAATGATTGCGTCGGAGGGCGGGCGGGCACATGGGAGGGGGCAATACCCCGCCTCCCTCCAATCGCACAACCCCTTACTTGAGGGGCGCCCCAGTGCCTGGCCCCCTGGCGTACCGACGCCACCCGAACGATGGTCGTGTCCCTAAATTTGGACAAACATTAGGACCATTGACACCCCCTCCCCTTCCAACACGACCGCCCCCCTCCAAGTATGTGACAATGCAGATGACCCCCCGTGCCTTGAACCGCCTCCTTGGGCCTCACACAAGCAGTGCGCAGTCCCGATGGGAGGACCCTTTGGTGCCCCGTGCGCTAATTTGCATAGTGCCTTGGGGCCCAAACACCGCACAGCCATGCGGCTCTTGGCAGTCAAGAAGGCTGGCCCCTGCGGCACACACTCCGTGACAGACTTTTGTCCTCACGGCGTCGCACCGGGTTCGCGCATCGAAAGGCCCCAGCAAACACCACCACACAACACCCGTCAAATACAAGGCACGACCGCAACCCATGCACTCCTCACCACCCACGAGAGGGACTCGGCCTAAAGGCACCGCGTGGATGTCACCCACTGCCGGACTTGCAGAGGTGGAGCAGCAGCGCGCCGGGCGCACACCAGGCATCTTTTTGGGCCACTTTTGACACGCGGCGGTAATCTAGGCTTCTTGTGTGGCCCCTTTCCGGTTGAAGATATGGGGAATACCCCGTTTCACAATTTTTTGTTCAATACCCGGTTTTTTTTCAGCTTCTAATGCATTTTGGATGTGGCATATTTGAATTGTCACCCATTTTTACCCGTTTTCAACCATATTTACCCATTTTCCATCCCTCTTTTCTCCCCACGATGGGGAACCCGAGAGGGTAGGGGCGATGTAGCCATATTGATCTGTCCCCACTATGGGGACCCCGAGAAGGCACGGGTGATGTAGCCATGCTGAGTGACAAAGGAAGCCGAAGCATCTACGTTGATCGCTTCTCGGGGCAAGTGCTAAAGAAGTACCTTCGGGGAACCCAAGACCGTCCCAAGATCTGCTTCGGTGGTTTCGGTACCTACGGGGAACCCACCCGTCCTTTATGTTCAATTTAACCTTCCAGTGCTATTCCGGTGGTTCCGGAACATATTCCGGTGGTTCCGGAACATATTCCGGTGCTTCCGGAATATGTTCCGGTCGTTCCGGAACATATTCCGGTGGTTCTCGAACATATTCCGGTGCTTCCGGAACATGTCCCGGTGGTTCCGGAACATATTCCGGTGGTTCTAGTGCTATTGAGGAAACCGGGCCAATCTTCATTTGTGTGTCTTGTTGTGCATGTCACTCAAAAACCCTTGTATGCACTCCACCATCGCAGTTTGTGGTGAGTGCTAGGAGCATTATTGTGAAGAATGTTTTGCTGCCCACACTTGTGGGGGACAAGTTGTTTGTTAGCCAATACATGATGGACACACATTGATGTTGAATTCAACGAGTTGGGCTTATGCAACATGCTTTGTAGGGAAGGTTTATGGTCCACTCTGGTCGACCTGGGGGGCTCCTCTTAGGGAGGGTAAATCCGGGGTTAAAGCCAAGATAGTTAATACAAAAGTAGCATGCCGGGTGCGCGCTGGGCAAACACCCCCCCCCAGACAGGCCACACAGACGGGGGCCAGGGGGTTGCTTAGTGGCCGGTTGGTACCATACATGGGGTGGGGGGGGGGTGGACTTAGCCCAGAGTTCCTACGGGGGGGGTGGTTGTGTGGTTTTCCCCCGATGTTGCCAAAAGTGCAGGCACCCGCCCCCCCCCCCCGGTCAGCTTTTTTGGGTGGGTGGGTGGGTGGGTTGCTGAGCTGTTGTTTTATGGAATTCCTCTGTGCATTTGTCTGCTTGTGGCACGCTGTGTTAGTGCATGAGAGAACAATTTTCCATGAGGTCCACTCCGAGGCAGGTGATAAAGATGTTCACAGTGGGAATCGAACCGGCGTCATTCAACAGCACACTCCCAGGGTACACCTTTCTATCAACCCCTCGGCGGACGTCAACCCCACCCCCTGCCCGTGGTCGTGGGGTGCCAGCGGCACTGAATCCCATGGGCATGGCACGAGCCGGTGTCGGCGCCCTTCCTGTTGTTGGCGTTGCAGGCGCAGTGCCCTACCACTGGATCGAGGGCGTCCATTTCCTGGACGGCATTTACTGGGCGAGCATCACCGTCACCACCATCGGCTACGGGGACGTGACGCCCAAGACATCCGCGGGCCGTGTCTTCGCCTGCGCGTACATCTTCGTGGGTGCGTGCGAGGGCCTGCATGTGCGTGTGCCGCGACTATCACCGAAAGGCGCCCGGTCGCGCAAAACCGGTGGTGTTGTTGTTGCGGCGGCCTGGGAATGGCGACGGATGTTGCCCAACAAACGTGCCACAGAAAGTTCTCCAACATGAGCACCTCCACACACAAGGGGGGGGGGGGGCGTTGGCACAAGGCCTTGGTGGTTGGCTCTGTTGGCTTGTGGCGGCGCCTATTGGCCTCTCGCCCTTGAACCTTCTGCTATGCCAAGCCGGGCATCCGCACTACTGCGGGCATCCGCACTGCCGCGGGCAAGAGGGGGGGGGATGTTGTGGGGAGATTATTTCGCTGGGGAACATTTCGGAGGGGGGGCATTCCGCCCCCCCCTTGCCAATCCCACGGGCCGAGATGAAGCATGTACCGTGCTGCGGCCGAATGCCGGACACGAGGTGGGCGTTGTGGCTCCACACGCACAAAGGGTGCCGTGCCTCCTTCCCTGGCCCTCGCCCTCGGCTGGTCCAGCGGGAGAGGCGCAGCCCTATGAGCTATGCACTTGACAAGCCCCTGGAGCTTGTGAAGGTGGGGAGCGGGGGTCTGGGACCCAAAAGTGTGTGTACCAACAATGGCCCGATCAGATTTTCCCAATTATAAGTTTCGTCTTTCCCGCAATGGTCCCTTTCGTCTGGGGAGCGGAGGGGGGGTGATCCAGGGGTCCTGCCCCGCCCCCCACTTCCACTGCCTCACACACACACACACACACACACACACACACACACACACACACACACACACACACACACACACACACACACACACACACGCACGCACGCACGCACGCACTCACGCACGCACGCACGCACGCACGCACGCACGCACGCACGCACGCACGCACGCACACACACACACACACACACACACACACACACACACACACACACACACACACACACACACACACACACACACACACACACACACACACACACACACAACGCACACACACACACACACACACACACACACACACACACACACACACACACACACACACACACACACACACACACACACACACACACACACACACACACACACACACACACGCACGCACGCACGCACGTTTTCGCGTTTTGCGCGTTTTGCGCGTTTTCAGAGGGCGGTAGATTTATTGTTTTCGGCGTTTTTTGCCGTTTTCGGAGGGCGGTAGATTTATTGTTTTCGGCGTTTTTTTGGCGTTCTCAGAGGTCACTAGATTTATTGTTTTCGGCGTTTTTTGCCGCTTTCAGAGGGCAGTAGGTTTATAATTTTCGGCGTTTTTTTTGGCGTTTTTGGAGGGCGGTGGATTTATAATTTTCGGTGTTTTTTGCCGTTTTCAGAGGGCGGTAGATTTATTGTTTTCGGCGTTTTTTGCCGCTTTCAGAGGGCGGTAGATTTATTGTTTTCGGCTTTTTTTGGCATTTTTGGAGGGCGGTAGATTTATAATTTTCGGCGTTTTGTGCCGTTTTCAGAAGGTCGGTAGATTTATTGTTTTCGGCGTTTTTTGCCGTTTTCAGAAGGTCGGTAGATTTATTGTTTTCGGCGTTTTTTGCCGCTTTCAGAGGGCAGTAGATTTATCGTTTTCGGCGTTTTTTTGCCGCTTTCAGAGGGCAGTAGGTTTATTGTTTTCGGCGTTTTTTTGGTGTTTTTGGAGGGCGGTAGATTTATAATTGTCGGCGTTTTTTGCCGTTTTCAGAGGGCGGTAGATTTATTGTTTCCGGCGTTTTTCGGCGTCTTCGGAGGGTGGTAGATTTATATTTTTCGGCGTTTTTTTGGCGTTTTCAGAGGGCGTTAGATTTATTGTTTTCGCCGTTTTTTGCCGTTTTCTGAGGGCAGTAGATTTATAATTTTCGGCGTTTTGTGGCGTTTTCAGAGGGCGGTAGATTTATAATTTTCGGTGTTTTTTGCCGTTTTCAGAGGGCAGCAGATTTATTGTTTTCGGCGTTTTGCCGTTTTTGGGCCATGCGCGGTCTCTGTTGTTTGGCTGCGTGGGCCTGTGCCCGAAAGGGCACGGAGCTCGATTCCGGCGCTGTGGACCCCTCGCCCCGGGGCAGGGGCAAGGGAGGCGGGCCGGCGGTTTGAAGGCGAGGGGCACACACACACACACACACACACACACTCACACACACACACACACACACACACACACACACAACGCACACACACACACACACCACACATACACACACACACACACACACACACACACACACACACACACACACACACACACACACACACACACACACACGCACGCACGCACGCACGTTTGCGCGTTTGCGCGTTTCAGAGGGCGGTAGATTTATTGTTTTCGGCGTTTTTGCCGTTTTCGGAGGGCGGTAGATTTATTGTTTTCGGCGTTTTTTTTGGCGTTCTCAGAGGTCACTAGATTTATTGTTTTCGGCGTTTTTTGCCGCTTTCAGAGGGCAGTAGGTTATAATTTTCGGCGTTTTTTTGGCGTTTTTGGAGGGCGGTAGATTTATAATTTTCGGCGTTTTTTGCCGTTTTCAGAGGGCGGTAGATTTATTGTTTTCGGCGTTTTTTGCCATTTTCAGAGGGCAGTAGATTTGTAATTTTCGGCGTTTTTTGCCGCTTTCAGAGGGCGGTAGATTATAATTTTCGGTGTTTTTTTGGCGTTTTTGGAGGGCGGTGGATTTATAATTTTCGGTGTTTTTTGCCGTTTTCAGAGAGCGGTAGATTTATTGTTTTCGCCGTTTTTTGCCGCTTTCAGAGGGCGGTAGATTTATTGTTTTCGGCTTTTTTTGGCATTTTTGGAGGGCGGTAGATTTATAATTTTCGGCGTTTTGTGCCGTTTTCAGAAGGTCGGTAGATTTATTGTTTTCGGCGTTTTTTGCCGCTTTCAGAGGGCAGTAGATTTATTGTTTTCGGCGTTTTTTTGTCGCTTTCAGAGGGCAGTAGGTTTATTGTTTTCGGCGTTTTTTTGGTGTTTTGGGAGGGCGGTAGATTTATAATTGTCGGCTTTTTTTGCCGTTTTCAGAGGGCGGTAGATTTATTGTTTTCGGCGTTTTTCGGCGTCTTCGGAGGGTGGTAGATTTATATTTTTCGGCGTTTTTTTGGCGTTTTCAGAGGGCGTTAGATTTATTGTTTTCGCCGTTTTTTGCCGTTTTCGGAGGGCAGTAGATTTATAATTTTCGGCGTTTTGTGGCGTTTTCAGAGGGCGGTAGATTTATAATTTTCGGTGTTTTTTGCCGTTTTCAGAGGGCAGCAGATTTATTGTTTTCGGCGTTTTGCCGTTTTTGGGCCATGCGCGGTCTCTGTTGTTTGGCTGCGCTGGGCCTGTGCCCGAAAGGGCACGGAGCTCGATTCCGGCGCTGTGGACCCCTCGCCCCGGGGCAGGGGCAAGGGAGGCGGGCCGGCGGTTTGAAGGCGAGGGGGGGGGGGGGGCACAGGGGGCGTGCGGCAGCCGCCTGTAACGTCCGGTTGGCGACGGTTTGGGAAAGCGGTTGGGGCGGCGGTTATGAAACCGTTGCAGCCGCGGGTGAAAGTGGAGGGATGCGGGCAAACCTGGAGTTAGAGTGTATCCCAAAACTTGTAATTATGGTATCCGACTGTATCCCAGGCTTTAGAAGTGTGTGTCCAATGTGTATCCCAACTTTCAAGTGTGTGTATCACATGTGTATCCCAACTTTTTCTTCATTTATAGTCCTACGCGCTCAGTTCCCCAGTCCTTCATTCCCTTGCGGCTCTTCCCCAGACACGATGAAGCAATTATCTTTGAAGCCGCATCTTACAGCTCCCTCTGCAAAGGATGATGACTCCTCTTCTAGCTCAGGCTCCCCAGCCCCAGCTGCGAAGAAGAGACGGATATCCAAGGGGCAGCCAGCATGTTACCATAGCATGTATCCTGTGGGGGATGGCCAAGATTTCTCTCTTTTTTTTCATGGTTTGCATGTATCACATGTGTATCCCAGGGTTGTAGAGTGTGTATCCTGTGTGTATCCCAAAAACGAAAAGTGTGTATCCCGCGCTAATGCGGATACACTCTAACTCCAGGTCTGGATGCGGCTGGGGCCCAACTGACGGTCGCTGTTGGGGGTTTGCCATAATGAGTGTACCCCGCTGTCGGGACTCTACCGGGACATAATCTCAGAAATGTGCCAATTTAGGAACAACGGGGGCAGGCCTTTGCTTAATGAGGGAGGGGGGGGGAGGTTCGGGGGGTCCCAGGGGCAGTTACAGTGGCGGTTGCAGGTGACTAGAAAAGCGGTTGGGGGCAGTTACTGGCGATTGGAGGGGCGGTTGCAGGCGGTTGGGGGGCAAGCAAAGGAATGAGGCAAGGGGTTGTGTGACCCTTGGGTGACCCCCCCCCTCCCCTTCAGCAAAGGCCTGGGGGTGGGGGGGCATTTGAGTTTTTATCTGGTGTTTGTCGAAAAAAGGGGGGGAAGCCCAGCGTGAAAGGCCCAAAAGTGCCATTTTTGACGAGTAGATGGGGGGAGAGGGGTCCCCAGTGGGCCTCTGAGGGGAGGGAAAAGGAGGGTGGGGATGGGGGGACAACGGCATTTCAAGGCCGGGTACGTGTGCCGGGGGGCGGTCTGGGGGGGGGGGGGGGGGGCTAAGGCAGCGAGGAACAGGGCACCTGGGCCTCACAGAAACACAGCGAGGCAGGCTATGGACGGCCTGAGGACAGAGGCGCGTGGGCAGCAAAAACAGTCAAACGACCCCGGCAACAACCAGCACAACCCCCGGTACGCCAACTACTGGGCGCCGCTGACGCGCAAACGGCACATCCCGCCACATCCAGCACAGCCCCGGCACACCAACTACTGGGCTCCGCGAACGCGGAAACGACACCAGCAAGAGCACCGGCCGCAGCGGCCGTCAGAACGCAGCGACGCGACGCAACGTGCGAAGGGACGAACGGGTGACTGTCCAGGGCCCCGTAAAGGAGCAACAACCAGACGGAGTGTCACACGGGGGGGGCTAAGGCAGCGAGGGAGCCTGCACCGTCGCGGAGGGGGGGGGTTACCCCGCCCGTCTTCTCCCGTCCGCTCCCGCCCCCACTCCCTCCACGTCCGCAGGGAGTCTCTTGACGGCGCGCATCTTGGCCATGATTGTGAGCATCCCCATCAGCAACCGCCAGAAGCGCCTGGAGCAGCGGATCCTCCGGCAGTTCGGGCGCAATATGGGCCACAGCGACTACCGGTATGCTCCGGGGGCAGCAATGCATCAAAAGGAGAAAGACCTCAGAAGGCGGCCCCGGAGCAGTTGGGCAGGCGGTTGGAGGAGGTTGCCAAAGCGGTTCGGGGGCGGTTACTGTCGGTTACAAATGCCGTTGAGGCTGGCACTTGGCGTCAGGGGGACAGTGGGTGGGCGTAAGCTGGGCGCCTCGGAGGGGGGGGGGGGGCCGCCCCCCCCTCTCCAATGCATCTCTGCCCGGGGGGGTCTGTGTGTGTGTTGGGGGGGGGGGGATTGCGTGTGCGCCTGTCACGACCACCACCGGGGGTTGCACTGCCGCAGGTGACCCCACGGGCGTCGTCCAGCCGCCTCTCGCGCCGTAGCCCCCGGCGGTGGTGTCTGACGTAGCCAGCGGCGGTTACTTGGGACGCCGCCCCCGGCAGACACCCGTGGCGCGGCCCCTGGCAGTGCTTTGCTGGGCGGCCCATGGCCATCGGAGCCCCACGCCGGGCACACACACATACACACAGAATACGGACATGGCGGGCACACAGCGCACGCATGCCGCAGCCAGGCCACGGCGTAGTGGCGACGGTGACGTACATCGGTGGGGGGGAGGGGGGCAACACAGCGAGGCAGGCTATGGACGGCCTGGCGCGTGGGCAGCAAAGACAGTCAAACGACCCCCACAACAACCAGCACAGCCCCAACACACCAACGGCTGGGCTCCGCGAACGCGGAAACGACACCAGCAGGAGCACCGGCCGCAGCGGCCGACAGAACGCAGCGACCCGACGCAACATGCGAAGGGAAGAACGGGTGACTGTCCAGGGCCCCGTAACGGAGCAACAACCGGACGGAATGTCACACGGGGGGGGGGGGGTTGAGTGTCTATTTTTTTTCGACTTTTTGCGAAAGGCGCCCGGGGCCGTTTTCAGGCTCTTGACAAGGTTTTCTCTCTCTCTTGTGAACTGCATGTGCCGCCTGTTGTGCTGACGCCCTCTCAAACAACACACCACACGTGACAGCTCACGCGTCACCATTCGGGGGGGTCAGAGGCCGAAAAACAATTTGTATACGTACAATCGACCTCCAATTTCGGGCCCCTTTGACAGATTTCTTTTTTTTTTTGCCGAGGAAAAGTTGTCCGATGCGGCGGAGGAGCCTGGGCCGCCATTCCGCCCCCCCTTTCGCTGAAGGTTGTTGGAGGTTGTGTAGGTTGAGCAGCAGTTCCCGTAGAACTCCGGGGGAAGAACTTCCCCAACCTCCAACAAACCCCCAGTCGAACGCGTGAATGCCAAACAGAAGGAGAGGAGGACACCAGCCAAGACCCTTTGTTTGAGCATCTCACGACTTTGTGGTTGTTGGATGGGTGTATGTTGGGCATGGGGGGATCATCAACAATCCAGCCCCAAAGTAGGGTGGTGGTTGCTCCCAAGGGGCCATTGTATGTGTTTTCCCCTTCTGAGGCGCCGGATGGGGCAAGACGGGGGGATGTTCACACAGGTCCCGCACCATTCCGGGCAAAACCCTTGTTATGTGCGCACATCCCCGAACGGTGTTGGCCTCCTGCGTTCAGAAATCTTGTCTGGTTTTATGGGCAGGACACCCGGACGGAGAAGCCAGACATGAATGGCTGCGCGGTGCCGGCTGCGTGGCAAGGGCAGGGGGGGGGGGTCCGAACCAACGCCCAAAAGCCGCTGTTGGGGAGGGGTCCCCCCCCCACCGCCGGTGTTTTGGGGTGTCCACTGGGACGCCCCCGGCCAACGGCGAGGGCCAGTGCCCTCCGCCGTGCGGACCCGACACGGGGCAGTGGAACAGGGACAGTCCGGGGGCTGCGTTGGCACAACCTCCCGAGGGGTAGGGAAAGGGGGTGTGTGTGGGGGGGTGAGGGTAGGCCAGGCAGAGGGGGAGGGGGAGGGGCACGAGGGGGTGAGAGGCCGAGGGGCACCGCCGCCTGCGGAGGGAGAGGGTTCAAGGGATAGGGCGAGGGGAAGTGGCGAGAGGCCAATGGGCGCCGCCCGCCGCAGACCAAAACGCATGAAAGGCGTCATGCCACCCCCCCTCCCCCGCCAAACGGGTTGGGACTGTCGCTGCTTGCGCACAAGAACTGCACAGGGCACCCCCAGTCCCTGGTCACTGCACCTCCATGACCCTGAGTCACCGATCGCTGATGGATCCACTGGTACACTGCCTTCCCGCCCATCATCAACCCCGTAACACCCCCCACCCCCCGATGCGGCCCACACCGCACACACACACACACACACACACGCACGCGCGCGCACACACACACACAGAGCGAGCGCACGCGGCGCGGGCACACGCACGCGCGCGCGCGCGCGGCGCAAACCCGTGCCACGCCGCCGCGTTCCGGCGCCCGACGTGCCTCACCCGCCCACCCCTTCACAGAACCATCCAACAGACCGTGCGGGGCCTGGGCCTCGGGGCCGCCGGCATGTCCGGAGTTCACAAGGCGGAGTTTGCCATCGCGATGCTCCTCAGCCTCGGTATGGGCCCCTGGCGATGCGGTGCCCCCCCCCCCCCCACCTGCGCAGTCCCCAGCGGCACCTTCAGTGTTGGCCTCCGGCGATCGGCTGCTGCTCCAACAGAAGTCGGTTACCCTCCAACCGATCGGTCACCCTCCAACAGAAGTCACGTACCCTCCAACCGCCGTCGGTTACCCTCCAACGGACATGGAGGGGGGCTGCGTTTGACAACGCAGCACAGGCGAGGGGGTCCACACCCCCCAAGATCAGAACCACCCTTGACTCTCTTGGGGCTGTCATGGGCTAGAAACTCGATAGGAACCGCCCCCAACGGTAAGAACCGCCACCAGCCGGGCCAACGGCAGGAGTTAGTCTTTGTTTTTGGGGCGGAGGGTTATGTTGAGACGCCCGACGCACCGTCAGGTCCCCTGGCGACGCGGTTCCGGCCCGACGGCCACCAGACCCGGCACCGACACCCGCTGGACCTGTGTGTGGTGGGGGGGGGGGTGTTGTTGTTGGGTGTGTGGGTCACCATCCTCGCTACAGAAAGGCGCCTAGCCACATGACTTTCCCTGTTTTGATGGCCTGATGAGGTGTTTCGAAGCCAGAGCCTTTTGACTGCCTGCTGTGCCCGCCCACATTGGTCGTCGGTTTGTTGGTTTCTCTCACAAAGTGCGTGGGTTTCCATGTGCCTCTACCAAACTGCCTGACGCCTGCCGACACCTGCCGCGGCAGGCGTTAGCGCGAAGTATGCCACCCTATCCCCCCCCCCCCCCCCCGAAGTGATTGGGCCAATTTGTTCTCCGGGCCTTCGGTCAATGCAAACCTTTCTCTAGCGCTTTCGGCGCCAGTCCGTAGAGGCCGAAAATTTCTTCGGCGCGTCTGAAACTCAGCACCACCGGAAGGGGGGGGGGGGTGGGAAACGCAGCGAGGCAGGTTGTGGACGGCCTGAGGACGGAGGTGTGTGGACGGCTTGAGGACGGAGGTGTGTGGACAGCAAGAACAGTCAAACGACTCCCACAACAACCAGCACAGCCCCAACACGCCAACTATTGGGCGCCGCTGACGCGCACACGGGCACATCCCGCCACATCCAGCACAGCCCCGGCACACCAACTACTGGGCTCCGCGAACGCGGAAACGACACCAGCAGGAGCACCGGCCGCAGCGGCCGTCAGAACGCAGCGACCCGACGCAACGTGCGGAGGGAAGAACGGGTGACTGTCCAGGGCCCCGTAAAGGAGCAACAACCCGACGGAATGTCACACGGGGGGTGGACCCACCCAGCCACCCACCCAGCCCCTGTCGACCCAGCCACCCCTGAAGAGGAGCCCTGGGGGAGGGAAGGTGGGTCTGTCGGTGGCATGTAGTGGCCGTAGCGGTGGCGGCCGTTCTTCTGGTGGTCAGGGGATATGATGTACGGAGGATGTCTCACGCGAGGCTGTGCATCACCACCCTTCATCACCAAATTTCTGCTCAAGAGGATGCAGCAGGGCGATCCTCCAGGACATCCACATGCGTTTTTTGGGTTGCATTGAGGGCTGCCCCTGCAGACCGCGGTAGTTACCTTCACATCGCCGCCGGTTACCCTGCAACCGCGGTCCGTTACCCCCCTAATGCCGCGAGTCACGCTCCAACTGCTGTTGGTTGCCCTCCAACCGCCGTCCGTCGCCATCCGACCGCCGTCGGTTACCCTCCAAACCGCCGTCGGTTGCCCTCCAACAGAAGTCGGTTACCCTCCAACAGAAGTCACTTACCCTCCAACCGCCGTCGGTTACCCTCCAACAGAAGTCGGTTACCCTCCAACAGAAGTCACTTACCCTCCAACCGCCGTCTGTTACCCTCCAACCGCCGTCGGTTACCCTCCAACCGCCGTCGGTTACCCACCAACCGCCGTCGGTTACCCTCCAACAGAAGTCGGTTACCCACCAACCTTGTCCAGCCACACATGCTGCGTTCAGTACTGAGGTGGGGGAGCCCTTGGACCTCTTTGGGGGGGGGGGGTTGTTGGTGCACATCTACACCCGTTTGGGAGGAAGTTGTTGGGAAATGACAACCGACCAGCCCAAAACCACCAGCCACCTATAAGTGACCAGCGGCAGTGGGGGGTGGGGGGGGGGGGCAACCGACTGCTGCTGGAGGGTGACCGACGGCGGTTGGAGTATACCTGACGGCCGTTGGAGGATGACCGACGATGGTTGGAGGGGTACGTGACTTCTGTTGGAGGGTGACCGACTCTGGTTGGAGGGTAATCGACTGCTGGTTGGAGGGTAATCGACGTTGGCTGTTGGAGGGTGACCGACTTCTGTTGGAGGGTGACCGACTTCTGTTGGAGGGTAACCGACTTCCTGTTGGAGGGTAACCGACTTCTGTTGGTGGGTAACCGACTTCTATTGGAGGGTAACCTACTTCTGCTGGTGGGTAACCGACTTCTGTTGGAGGGTAACCGACTTCTGTTGGAGGGTAACCGACTTCTGTTGGAGGGTAACCGACTTCTGTTGGTTGGTAGCTGACTTCTGTTGGTGGGTAACCGACTTCTGTTGGAGGGTAACCAACTTCTGTTGGAGGGTAACCGACTTCTGTTGGAGGGTAACCGACTTCTGTTGGAGGGTAATCGACTTCTGTTGGAGGGTAACCGACTTCTATTGGTTGGTAGCTGACTTCTGTTGGTGGGTAACCGACGGCGGTCGGAGGGTAGCTGACTTCTGTTGGAGGGTAACCGACTTCTGTTGGAGGGTAACCGACTTCTGTTGGTTGGTAGCTGACTTCTGTTGGTGGGTACCGACTTCTGTTGGAGGGTAACCGACTTCTGTTGGAGGGTAACCGACTTCTGTTGGAGGGTAACCGACTTCTGTTGGAGGGTAATCGACTTCTGTTGGAGGGTAACCGACTTCCATGGTTGGTAGCCGACTTCTGTTGGTGGGTAACCGACGGCGGTCGGAGGGTAGCTGACTTCTGTTGGAGGGTAACCGACTTCTGTTGGAGGGTAACCGACTTCTGTTGGTTGGTAGCTGACTTCTGTTGGTGGGTAACCGACTTCTGTTGGAGGGTAACCAACTTCTGTTGGAGGGTAACCGACTTCTGTTGGAGGGTAACCGACTTCTGTTGGAGGGTAATCGACTTCTGTTGGAGGGTAACCGACTTCCATTGGTTGGTAGCTGACTTCTGTTGGTGGGTAACCGACGGCGGTCGGAGGGTAGCTGACTTCTGTTGGAGGGTAACCGACTTCTGTTGGAGGGTAACCGACTTCTGTTGGTTGGTAGCTGACTTCTGTTGGTGGGTAACCGACTTCTGTTGGAGGGTAACCGACTTCTGTTGGAGGGTAACCGACTTCTGTTGGTGGGTAACCGACTTCTGTTGGAGGGTAATCCACTTCTGTCGACTTCAGTCAATGTAGCACGGGTTCCTCTTGACGTCCAAGCACGTCAGCCCACCCCCAGGGCGCTGCTTTAATTTTCATTCCGGCGGCGGGGGGGGGGGTTACTGCTGTTACGATTTCACGTCAGAGTTTCATACCGGGTGCCTGGTGGCACCTTTTGCTGCTGCCTTGTACCAACCAGATGACAGTTCATAGGACCACAGGAGTGGTGGGCAAACAACATTCACCTGCTGTCTTGTTCACTACAGTGAAAGGCGCCTATGACATGTCACTGAAGAGCGAAGAGCTTTATTCTTCGACTTTTGCTTTGCATTTCTGCTTTGCTTTGAGCAGTGCCGGTCGTGCGTGCCGGTCGTGCACACGCATCTGTTTCCCATAGCGGGGGGGGGGGGGCTCCCCCCTGGACCCCCTCCACCCCCTTCCCCCCTCCGCTCAAGCAACGCCCTCCCCCCCCTCCCCGCCTCCGCTCAAGCAACGCCCTCCCCCCCCTCCCCCCGTCCGCTCAAGCAACGCCCTCCCCCGCCCTTCCCCCGCTCCGCTCAAGCAACGCCCTCCCCCCCCCTCCGCTCAAGCAACACCCCCCCCTCCCCCCCTCCGCTCAAGCAACGCCCTCCCCCCCCTCCCCCCTCCGCTCAAGCAACGCCCTCTCCCCCCCTCACCCCCTCCGCTCAAGCAACGCCATCCCCCCCCTCCGCTCAAGCAACACCCCCCCCCTCCCCCCCCCTCCGCTCAAGCAACGCCCTCCCCCCCTCCCCCCCTCCGCTCAAGCAATGCCCTCCCCCCCCTCCCCCCCTCCGCTCAAGCAACACCCTCCCCCTCCCCCCCTCCGCTCAAGCAACGCCCTCCTCACCCCCTCCCCCCCTCCGCTCAAGCAACGCACTCCCCCCCCCCCCCCGCTCAAGCAACGCACTCCCCCCCCTCCCCCCCTCCGCTCAAGCAACGCCCCCCCCCCCCCCCCCTCCGCTCAAGCAACGCCCTCCCCCCCCCCTCCGCTCGAGCAACGCCCTCCCCCCCCCTCCGCTCGAGCAACGCCCTCCCCCCCCCCCTCCCGCTCAAGCAACGCCCTCCCCCCCCCCTTCCGCTCAAGCAATGCCCCCCCCCTCCGCTCAAGCAATGCCCTCCCCCCCCCTCTTACCCTCCGCTCAAGCAACACCCTCCCCCCCTCTTACCCTCCGCTCAAGCAACGCCCTCCCCCCCCTCCCCCCCTCCGCTCAAGCAAGGCCCTTCCCCCCCCTCCCCCCCTCCGCTCAAGCAACGCCCCCCCCCCCTCCCCCCCTCCGCTCAAGCAACGCCCTCCCCGCCCTTCCCCCGCTCCGCTCAAGCAACGCCCTCCCCCCCCCTCCGCTCAAGCAACACCCCCCCCTCCCCCCCCTCCGCTTAAGCAACGCCCTCCCCCCCCCTCCCCCCTCCGCTCAAGCAACGCCCTCCCCCCCCCTCACCCCCTCCGCTCAAGCAACGCCATCCCCCCCCCTCCGCTCAAGCAACACCCCCCCCCTCCCCCCCCCTCCGCTCAAGCAACGCCCTCCCCCCCCTCCCCCCCCTCCGCTCAAGCAATGCCCTCCCCCCCCCTCCCCCCCTCCGCTCAAGCAACGCCCTCACCCCCTCCCCCCCCTCCGCTCAAGCAACGCACTCCCCCCCCCCCCCGCTCAAGCAACGCACTCCCCCCCCTCCCCCCCTCCGCTCAAGCAACGCCCTCCCCCCCCCTCCGCTCAAGCAACGCCCTCCCCCCCCCCTCCGCTCGAGCAACGCCCTCCCCCCCCCTCCGCTCAAGCAACGCCCTCCGCCCCCCTCCCCCCCTCCGCTCAAGCAACGCCTTCCCCCCCCCTCCGCTCAAGCAACGCCGTCTCTCCACCCTTCCGCTCAAGGAACGCCCTCCCCCCTCCCCCCTCCGCTCAAGCAATGCCCCCCCCCCTCCCCCCCTCCGCTCAAGCAACCCCCCCCCCCTCCCCCCTCCGCACAAGCAACGCCCTCCCCCCCCCCTCCCCCCCCCCCCGCTCAAGCAACGCCCTCCCCCCCCCCCCCCGCTCAAGCAACGCCCCTCCCCCCCCCTCCCCCCCTCCGCTCAAGCAAGGCCCTTCCCCCCCCTCCCCCCCTACGCTCAAGCAACGCCCTCCCCCCCCTCTTACCCTCCGCTCAAGCAACGCCCTCCCCCCCCTCTTACCCTCCGCTCAAGCAACGCCCTCCCCCCCCCTCCCCCCCTCCGATCAAGCAACTCCCCCCCCCCCTCCCCCCCTCCGCACAAGCAACGTTCTCCCCCCCCACTTCCCCCCCTCCGCTCAAGCAACGCCCTCCCCCCCCCCCCCCCGCTCAAGCAACGCCCCTCCCCCCCCCTCCCCCCCTCCGCTCCAGCAAGGCCCTTCCCCCCCCCTCCCCCCCTCCGCTCAAGCAACGCCCTCCCCCCCCCCCCCTCCGCTCAAGCAACGCCCCTCCCCCCCCTCCCCCCCTCCCTTCAGGCAAGGCCCTTCCCCCCTCCCTCCCCCCTCCGCTCAAGCAAGGCCCTTCCCCCCCCCCTCCCCCCCTCCGCTCAAGCAACGCCCTCCCCCCCCCCTCCCTCCCACCGCTCAAGCAATGCCCTCCCCCCCCTCCCCCCCTCCGCTCAAGCAACGCCCTCCCCCCCCCTCCCCCCCTCCGCTCAAGCAACGCCCTCCCCCCCCCCTCCCCCCCTCCGCTCAAGCAACGCCCTCCCCCCCCTCCCCCCCTCCGCTCAAGCAACGCCCTCCCCCCCCCCCCCTCCCCCCCTCCGCTCAAGCAACGCCCCCCCCCCCCCCCCCCCCTGCCCAACACCGCTGCACTGCGGGAACATCCGTGGGGCGTGCCAATGCCGGTCCCCGAACGCTCTGCGCCGGTCCTGCGCCGTGCGGCGCCGCCGGGGGCGGAAAACGGATTCTGCGCCAGAACCAGGTCTCTCAGTGTGTGGCTCTCCCTTCTGAGCCCCGGGCAGAGGGAGGAGGGCGAGACGGGGGGGGGGGGTCTGGACACAGGGATCGGGGATGTGCTTGTCCACTGGGGGGGGGTGATCTGGCGGGCCCACCTCCACCCAAGACCACAGAGCGATGCCTCTCGGGAAAAAGGAAATGCGGGGGCAGGTCCCAACCGGCCTCAAAAAATATTGCGCCGGCCTTCGGCCGATAAAAACATTCTTCTCTGGCACCTTCGGCGCCAATTCCTTTAGACCAACAATTTTCTTGGGCGCCTCTGAAAACTTCAGGTCAGGGGGTGGGGAAGGGGTTGGAACCCCCCGACCCCCCCCCCCCCTGACCCACCCACCAGCACCCCCCCCCCCCCCTAAAAGGAGCCCTCGGCCGGCCGATCTACCGAGCCGTCGCCATCGTGCCCCTCCCCCAGGCGTCCCGGGAGCCTTCAGATCGGCCCCCAAATCCTAATCCAAATCAACAGGAGCCCTGGGGGGGCGGGGGGGGGGGGGTTGGCACAAGGCCTTGGTGGTTGGCTCTGTTGGCCTGTGGCAGCGCCTATTGGCCTCTCGCCCTTGAACCTTCTGCTATGACAAGCCGGGCATCCGCACTACTGTGGGCATCCGCACTACTCCGCGAGGGGGGCGGGGTGGCACGCGAACGCGGAAACGACACCAGCGGGAGCACCGGCCGCAGCGACCCGACGCAACATGCGAAGGGGAGAACGGGTGACTGTCCAGGGCCCGGTAAAGAAACAACAACCCAACGGAATGTCACACAGGGGGGGGGGGGGGCGCTGGACCCCCCATCCTCTTAAAAGGAGCCCCCCCCCCCCCGCCGCGCCGCGCCGCGCCGCACCCCCCGTCCCACGCACCCCCCAGGCCGCATCCAGGAGTCGGACATCGCCGACTGCTTCGAGGCGTTCAACGACCTGAACAAGACCCGCAACGGGCGGCTCAACAGCGCAGACCTCACCGAGTCCACCGTCTTCCTGCCGTACCACCGCACCAGCAGCAGCAGCCCCCGCGCCCCCGCATCCTACAACCGGTCTTTCATGCTCTGAGTGGAAGTTACCTGTGCTTTGCCCATGTATGGAGTCACCTACGGACCGATGCAAGTCGGTGTGCATGACCGGCGAACTTCGTGCCCTGGGCATACGTATGCACCGCACAAACGGCCAGGGTTCTTGTGTTGCCCATCCATCTGCATTCACTGCGGATTGGTCCCTGAAATTAGGACCTCCACTACAATCCTCTTGGGCAGTACAAGACAGCGCACTGGCTAACTTATACACCAGCGTCCTTGTCAACTGCCTTCCTTTTGTTCGCTCCTGGGGAGGTCTACTTCTGAGTTGCGCTGCATGGATCAATATAGGACTCCTGTGCGGGCACTCTACGGCAGTCACACTACGTGCAGCCCATCGTGCTTTGACACGGGTTGTGGCCCGTACCCCCTATGCAATAGGTCCCAGCCGCAGGTGCATCGCTTTTCTGATGCCCTCATTACCTTCTTCCAAACACCATATAGCCGCCCTCGTGTGCACCTGGCTCAGGCGCTGCGCACATTGGGACGGTTATCGGTATGCGTCTTTTCATGTTTCACACTCTGGTGGGCATCATGACTGGTGCGCTGATTGGAATACCGACTGGGTCGTGTTACAGAGCATCGCCAACCTCCCACCTTCCGGTGGGAGGGGAGGGGAGGGTCCACCTTTTTCTACCTCATGATATAGTATTGTACGTAGTTGCTGCAGTTTGATCACTGTATGATGTTGCCCTCTTTCCCACGCAAAAAGTCATCTGCACGTTCTCCTCACAGACTTTTTGCGAAAGGCGCCTAGGGCTGTTTCGGCTCTTGACAAGCTTTTTCTATCCTTCTTGTGATCTGCATGTGCTGCCTGTTGTGCTGATTTCGTTTCAACCAACACACACGTCAGACAATGTATCGCACACTTCGCGCATGGCGTCGGCGGCGCGTGGGCCTCGAGAAGCTACAATAATATTGTCTCGGAACTGAGCCAGAGCCATAAGGCGACCTGTAGCTGTGCGCCATATAGGATACCTTTCGGAGGACGTACTCAGGACGCCCCACTGTCTGGACCGTGCCTTGTGCAAGTGAAATGCCCATATACAATATAAATCAGCGGACTGTGCGCTAAAGAACCCGCCCATTGGTATGGCGAAAAGACGCTGCCAAACCTGTCCAGCAGCCCAACAGAAATTGTCGCGACACAAAGAAAATTCAATCAGCTGGATCAAATCTACATGTGTAATGACAGAAAAGTTAAAATCAGTGGCTTTGCCAGCACGATCCATGGTCTTGTCGGTCTTATGGATAGACCAGCACATCTGTGTGGCCCGCCACTTGCGCTGTGTTTTAAGCCACTCGGTGCTGTCCCGGAGGTATTGTACAACCAGTTTGGGGTCTACATTGTTGAACTGGTCTTTACAATCGGCTTCACCGATGTAATCGCAGGACCAGGTATCCAACCACTCGTACCAGGCAGCGACACTGTGCACGTGGTGGTGGTGAAAACAGCCAGTAATTTCGCTGGTCAAAACGCGTAAGAAACATGAAAACGCACGCGCAGCAAGGCGCAGTCGGTGTCTCGGTATGACCCCCTTCCCCGCAATCGTGCGCATCCGAGTGGACCGGTTCCAGAGGCTCCTCGTCACCGGATCTGCGAAACACTGGTCAAGCTCCGCTCACACTGGTCACATTTTGTTGGAGTCATGTGCAACTTTTGTACACGCGACAATTTGCTCCGCGCGGAGAGTGTGTGCGAATAGCTTCGCCTGTTTTGCCTCGATGGTTAGCCGAGGCAAAACTCGATTAACGTCGAAGGTTAGTTAAAGTTAGTTAGTTTAGGTTGGCCATTCTGGTGGCGATCAACCGGGAGCCTCGTCGGACGACCACGACCACGACCACACCTGACCTGAAGCGCGAGCCCGCTCGGGGACAAGGCTGCCGCCCGTACCGAGCCCGACCTCCTGATCCCTGGCCTCCGCACATCCCGGCACAGGGCACCGCCTACGCCAGCGACCCCGTGTGGGACAGCCTGTCCTGGTGGTGGTCGCGTGCTCACTCAGGTTGAGTAGGAAACACCCATGCAGTCTGTAGACACTGTCTGCCCAGTGTAGAATCTGTCTGCGTGTTGTGGATACACATTGTTCTTGAAGTTGTAAGGCGAGGGCGCCGCCGAGTGCGCAGATCGGCGCAGATCTCCAACCCGCGTGTGCACTATACCCTGTTGGTTTATCACCGTCAACCGTCGACCGCTTCGCCGTGTACACCCGCCGGGTCCACACCACTTTTGTTTGTGTTGTAGCGGCGTACTGCCAGGCCTGCGCTTCAAATGTTCTGATGTTTGCTATTGCAAGAGTTCTGGATTTCATTTGCTCATGTTGCCTTGAAACAGCCACAGCCTCCTACAGCGGCGGGAGCAGTCGGGGTGACCCGGCACAACCCCCGCGGCGCGCGCCGATGGGGGAATTGCGCGTGCGCGCGCGCTGCAGAGCATGCGGTGGAGCGCACTGCCCTGGGGGGGGGGGGGGGCGTACCGCCGCGTCTTCACTGAACTCTGCTTTTTCAGTGGTCCATCCACTGGCATCTTTGCGTCCTTGTTGACAGAAAGGTACCTATGGTCTTATAGGCCACTGACGAGCCACATTTCTTTCTGCGCTTTTGTGCTGATCGCGTCTTGTGCTCACGCACCATAGCCCAGCATTCCTTTGGGGTGGGGGGGGGCAGAGCGCCCACGCAAGCGGCGACGGAGGGCCGCGGAGGATGCGGGTGCTGCGCGGCGCCGATGCGCCGGGGGGGGGGAGGCCACGTCACCCCCCCCCCCCCCCCCTCCCGCGGCCCGGGAGGTCCCACCCAACGGGGGGGGGTTCGGCCGGGCCCGGTCCTTGTATGTGACCCCCTCCCCCGCCCCCAGGGATGCATTCCAAGGGAAGGGACCGCAGAGGCGGCCCCAGCAGCGGTTAGACAGGCGGTTGGAGGAGGTCTCCAAAGCGGTTGGGGGCGGTTACTGTCGGTTACAAATGCCGTTGAGGCGGGCACTTGGCGTCAGGGGGACAGTGGCTGGGCATAGGCTGGGCGCCCTGCCAAGAGGGGGGGGGGGGGGGTAGGCACCTCCTCCTGCAAAGAGGGGGGCGGGCAGGTACCTTCCCCCCTTCCAATGCATCCCTGGCCCCGGCAGTGCCGGGCCAGGCCGTCGTGTGTGGGGGCCCGGACCGACACGGGGTGCGGCTGCAAGTGGGGTGCGGCAGACCGGCCTCGCTTGGCACGCGTCCTCTCCCTCTTCCCCGTTCGATGATTAGTGCCGCCCGGCGGCCTCTCCCCCATCCCCATCCAGTTTTGGTGCCTATCTGAGCCGCCTGCCTGCGTTCTGCCGGGCCTCCGGAATCCAAAAGTTCCCAAGAACTTTATGTTTTGACCCTTGTTCAGAGTTTACTGTTTTTCATGGTGAGCAGTACATGGCTGTCCGAAGAATTGACTGTGAGTGTAGCAGTGCAGTGCATGTCAGGCAGGGTGTAGAAACAAAACGTTGTGTTTGGTCCGGGGTCCCCAGACGGCACGGGACGCAGTGGGAGGGGGAAGGGGGTGTCAACCACAACCACCTGCGCGGGCGCACGCAGCGCGGGCGCGGGCGCACGCGCGGCGCAAATCCGTGCCACGCCGCCGCGTTCCGGCGCCCGACGTGCCTCACCCGCCCACCCCTTCCCAGAACCACCCAACAGACTGTGCGGGGCCTGGGCCTCGGGGCCATCACTTAAACAGCCGCTGTGAGAGTGCGGGTGAACTGACCGGCGAAACTGACATGCAGCAGCCCACAATGAGTGCCCCCCCAGAATCACTACCCCGCCTGGCCTTGTTGAGCATTTGGCCAAACTTAGTGCCCTCGGGTGCTGAAGTTGGGGGCGGGGTCATGTTAGCCCGCCTTTGTACCGGGGGGGGGGGGGATGGTGCGGGCTGGAATTGCTGCAATTCAAGTTCTGTACAAAATTTTTGTACGCAATTTGTTCGGTGTTTTTGCCGATCTTTGCAGGTACACGTTAGGCATTGCAAGCGCCCACTGTCTCTCATGAGCAATTATTGGGAATTTTATTTGGGGCGACACATAATTCATTCGCTCATTTTTAAGAAGTGGCACAGATGTTGTCGGGGGTGCGGCTGCAAGTGGGGTGCAGACCAGCCTCGCCTGGCACGCGTCCTCTCCCTCTTCCCCGTTCGATGATTAGTGCCGCCCTGTGTGTACCAAGAATGGCCCAAATCAATGTTCTCTTCTGCAAACTTCATTGGAGGTCGGGCCGGGTACACAAAGGGGCTTGTTTGGCCACCCGCTCTTCCCTCCGCATGTGGCGTCGGGTCGCTGCGTTCTGTCGGCCGCTGCAGCCGGTGCTCCTGCTGGTGTCGTTTCCGCGTTCGCGGAGCCCAGCAGTTGGTGTGCCGGGGCTGTGCTGAATGTGGCGGGATGTGCCGTTTGCGCGTCAGCGGCGCCCAATAATTGGCGTATTGGGGGTTGTGCTGGTTGTTACGGGGGTCGTTTGACTGTTCTTGCTGCCCACGCGCCAACCGATTGTACAGTGCGCCCCAACCGCTTTGTAACTGCTCTGAGTTGGCCCCCAGAGCGCCCACCCCCTCAAGCAAACCCCTGCGCCCCCGGGTAACCGCCGCCGTGGGAGTACACGGCGCACCGCACCGCACAACCGCTTCACCGGTGCCTCGGCCACGGCGGTGGCGGTCCCCCGGATGCCTCAGGACGCCGAAGAGGCGGCCAGCGCAGCCACCCAACGCCACACGACGACAAGGCAGCGCCGGTGGAAGGCCTCTCCCCACCCCCATCCCCATACCCCCCCCCCCCCCTGGCCCCTAGGACCACGGGGGATGTCACCCCTGAACAGTGCGGACGCCGCATGGACAAGTGTTGGAAGTTGTTGTGCATCTCATCCGCGTGAGTGCCTCAGGGCCTGGGCGCACCCCCCCCCCCCCAGCGGCCCCCCTAACCCCCCCCCCCCCCCCCAAACAGCCGCCCCCCCCCCCAAACGCCCCCCCAAACAGCCGCCCCACCAGCGGCCTCCAAACAGCCCCCCCCCCCTCTTCCCCCGCAGCCCCCCTGACCCCCCCCCCAAACAGCCCCACCACCGAATTTTCGATAGACAGCCGTGGGGGTGGGAGGTTTGCAGCGCGACCGCCCCCCCCCCCCCCCCCTTGTGGTCCCACGAAGGTGAGGGGCCGGGCCTCGGCACCCGGGCCCCCCCGCGCGGCCTCGTCCGTCCTACTGACCCCACTGACCCGCACCTCCGTCATATGGTCCTACCCCCCGCACGCGCTTGGCCTCAGCGCTGAGCCGTGTTGTCTCAGAACGCGTACAGTCCCGCCCCCTCACGACACTTGGCCCCTCCCGAGTGGCCGCAGCAGCGACACCCTCCTCCCGCACGAAGGTGGCGGTGTGCTGCCACGCGTTTGTATCCCCGAAGCCAACGATGCTTTGGTATAAGCCCCGCTCCGCAACGTGCAGTGTCCGTGCCCTGCGCAGGGTTTGTCGCCCATTCGTACACAAAAAAGTACGAAAAAATGTATGAATGACGTTTTTTCTCAAAAGTACGAATCAGTGACAAACCTTGCCTGCGTCTCGAACGGCCTTAGCTTTGTCGAGGCTGGCGGCACGCATCCTTTTCTTGTTTGACCTCAGCGTGCCGGTGCGCCTGCCGGTTCCGCGCGGTATGCCCCGGGGTGTGCAAGCACCGACGCCCCACCCCTCGCCACCCAGAGACAACCATGTGTGTGGGCTGGCTACGGAAGTTGGGCTGGAGCGTGCATGTCAGCCCTGCTGCTGCCTGTCACAGCAATGTGCTCTGGAGTGCAAGCAATTGTACCCCCCCCCCCTTTTGTAATAGCTACGCCCTTGTAATAGCTACAGTAGGCGTAGGGACCGTATTAATTTGGTACCTAATTTTAATTCGGTACAAATGTAGTGCAGCCGCATAACACATGGGTTTGGTGACAATTTTGCCAGCTACATAGGGTCATGGACACATTTGTTGTGAGTGTTTGCCCACTTGAACCCACATAGCTCTGATTTGGGGGATATTTGTGTACTATACGTGGGCGGAGGTTAAGGTGCACTCATACCATGCATTCTCTCACGTGTATGTCGGTAGTTGTATGTGTCGTGCGCAAGCCACACCCTTGTAATAGCTACAGTAGGCGTAGGGACCGTATTAATTCCGTACTTTGGCGTAGCTATTACAAAGGGGGGGAGGGTAGTGGGTGTGATGTGCACCTAATCCGCCACCTGCAGATACCACACCATTCACCCGGTCCTCCGGCGAGTGAATCTCACACAGCCCCTGCGATACCCCCTTCCCACCACTGACCCAGAGGTGGACCAGGTGCGAACACGCATCTGCGAAATCCTAGCTGAAACCGTGGAGGAGGGCAAACTCCACCCCACCAAGCCGGCCCCACGCCACACGAGCACGCCACACCACGAGAGCACACACACCCGCCCGCTGCACACAAACCCCGCGCCTCCTGACCTGTCCACCCCCCCCCCCCCGGAAAGCGGCACCCACATGCCCGCCGATTGCAGGAATGTGGAGAGTCCAGCCGGAGACACCCGCAGCCCCACGCCCCCACCGGCTCACCCCCCGGTGACCACAGCCGAAAGGATCTAGGGAAAGCGAGACCCGCCTGCGGAAACCGTGGCTCTGTGAACGGCACGGCCACCCCACGTCCCCGGCATGCGCCGTCACCCATAGAGGAGTACGGCACTGCTGTGCCAGGGGGCACCCAAGACACCCACGCAAACATACGCCCCGCCCATACGCGCAACTCTGGGACACAGCAACAGCCAGAGGACCCTGGAAGGGGGCCACACACCGGCAGTGAAAGCACAGAGAAGACATGCGCTCACACCCCCACACACGGGGGGGGGGGTGTGGTTACCGCTGCAACATTGGAAGGTTGTACCTCGGTAGTGCTGTGCGTTGCCGTGATTTGTCGATGAAAGAAAGAGTCATGGTGTCATCCGACACTATGATCTCTGTAGGTGCAAACTACAGCAGTCGACTATCTACTGTACCTGGAATGCAGCTCCTTGCTCTCCTTCCAAACCGAAAGGCGCCTATGGTACCACTGATGAGGCTTTTGTTTTGATCTTGCACGTCTGCTTGTCCCCACCAGACAGCAACTCAAAAAGACTCCATACGGGGGGGGCATACGAGCCGGAGGGCGAGAGCGGAGGGCGGTGAATGGATCTCCGTCACGGCTTTCACCAAATGCCGTTGAGGAAGGACAGCCGGCCTCTCACTTGTATGTGCACCCCATGTGGCCCGGTCCAGTGGACGGTCATGCCCATGGGACTGAAGAATGCGCCCTCATTCTTTCAGAGAGTGATGGAGGACGTGCTTTTTACAGCTCATCCTGAGGCAGAGGGACCCCCCCACACACCTCACGCGGTGGTGCCGAACAAGCGCATGTGCCCTTCGGGGCGCACGGTGGAGCGGCATGGCCGCACCGGAACGCTCATGGCCATCTCTAGCACAGAGGCTCTGCCCTAGGCGATGGCTCATCTGCAGGAGGGCACCGGCAGCTTGCCCTTTACGAGGCAGAGCGTGCCCTCGGCAAGACAGCTGGCCCACAAACTGATGCAGGCTTTCCTCTATATTAGGGTGGTGTTGTTGTTGCTGCCCCACACACAGACACACACAGAGAACAGGCAGTCCAATAAGGCACACACTCGGGTGTACACTTCGGTAAGCCTATCTCAGCAAGCAGTCAAACATGGGTCTCCCTCGTTAATAGCACAGAGCACACACAGACACACACACGCCGGGTGCCGTGTTTTCCTCGCAGGAACACCCTCAACGCCTCGGCTTAGCGGCACTACCTTGGGCACGGAGGGTCCAGAGGGCCTCACCAAGCGCAGGTGTGGTCCCACCACTTAGCTCCGCCTTAGCTTCACTCCACCTTCATACCGGGGGGGAGGGGGTAGAATTTCTGTGTCATAAACTCTGTGCGAAATTTTTGTGCACAATTTGTTCATTGTGTTAAGGATTTGCACGGGTGTGCGTTAGGCTGTGCCTTTGCTCACCTGTGCCATGCGAGAGGATTTGGTCGATGATGATCAGTTTCCCATGGAAGGCACAGCGGTGCTGAAGTGGTCTTTCCTCGCCCATAGCGTCCCTATGGCATCCAATGGGGTGCGGACACGAGTGCTGGTTGGTGCACCGGGAAAGTCCTCGCGGAAATTCCAGCAGCCGTCCGTTTCTCATGAGCAACTTCTGCCAACCCGGCGTAATTTGTTCGCCGACTGCTACGACGTGGCACGGGTTTTGTTGCGCCATCTCCATGTTTAGCTCTTGTGACAAAAAGGTGCCTATGGTCAACAATCGGGGATGTTACTTGTTAAGTATCAGTCTTTTCAATCTGCCACAGCCTCGTACGGTGCATCGTTGCCTGGACCAAGCTCATCTCCGTACAGTTGTCCCTACACCACTCCCCCTTATCCCCACATGTCCGCGTCGCCTCTTTTTACGGCCCGCATACGTGACATACGTGACAAACATGCTGTCGAGCCAGTTCTGGACACTCTCCTTAAAGACAACTGCATCCTACTAGGGGATTATAATGGCGTCACCCAGTCCGGTCACACGACTGCCCTACGCCCCAACCTGTGGCCCTGGCTTATAAAAGGTGCCTATGGTCTTTGAGGCCACTGACGATTCCATTTTCTGTCTGTGCCTTTGTGCTGATCGCATCTTGTGCCCACGTGCAATAGCTCAGCATCCCTTTGTGGGGGGGCTGCAGGTCATTGGGTTGATTGAGTCTGGAAGGCGTTGTGCGCACTGGGGGCGCCTCAGCAGGTGCCCGGCGTCGGTCGGCGGTCAACCGCCGTCCGTTACACGTCCGCCTCCGTCGGTTGAGTGCCAACCTCCCGCTGGACCCGGGCGGTCCTCGGTGACTTGCTGCCCCCCTCGGGGATGCCCGTCCAGCCGATGGCCTCAGCACGAAGCCCCTGGACCTCGTTGGGGTGGGACGTGCAATGGTGCATGGCGCTGCATGACCATGACCAGGCTTCGTTTATAAGAATTAAGTTGCAATGGGGGTGGGGGTCTGGGTGGGGGGGGCTTCAGCCAGGTGGGTGGGTCTGAAGCTCTGGACCCCCCACCCTCTTATAATTCCGAGGGTTTCCTGGGTTGTGCTCCTGCCACACCTGCTTTCTTTGGTCACAGGAGCCTTGTCTGGCTGTTTGCTGGTGCCCCTTTCTGTTGTGTCGTTGTGCAGGTGGCAGGTGTGCAGGTGGCAATTTTTCACATGGCGGAATTTTTTTTGATAACATGTTAAACCTGTGGACCCTTTGTTGCACAAAGCTGTCAGAGCTGGTTGGTAGCCCAGTTGTCAAGGACCTTAACTGCAATTTCAAACATCCCTGGTTCGAACCCTGGTATTGTGAAGTTTTTGGTGTGTCACCCTTTGGGGATGCCTAACCCGGGAGAGCGCATTGGCTTCAATTTGGTTCACAAAAAATGCTCCCCACAGAATTATAAGAGGGGGGGGGGGTCTGGGTGGGTCAAAAGTCGGGTGGGTGGGTCCAAAGTTGGGTGGGTGGGTCTTGTCCAAAATACCCCCCCCCCTCTTATAAACGAAGCCTGACCATGACTTGTGGGCCGCGCCAGGCTACAAACAGGGCCTGTAGCCCTCTTACTCAGAGGCGGTTTATTCCTCTGCATGTGACGCAAGCATGGGCACACAGGAAGGAAATCATGGCCCCTATCTACTCAGTGGTTGGACTGGCAATGGGGCCACCCGGGTATCGTCGGTGAACAGCAGTTTCCATGGCTCTTCACGCGTAAAGCGCATACTGTCCTCAGCCTCCCTCCTCAGTATTTCCTCACCACCACATTGCCCCAGATTTCGTGCGATCGCTTTGAGATTGCCACATACACCATGTATGCTGGCCATCACATTACATGTTGCCACAGGTGCATATGCTATGACACACTGCCCCATGTAGAGTGGTGTAATTGCCATTAACTTGCCGCAGATGCTGTTTCCTCGTTCATGAATAACAGCCCCAGCCCCACAGCGTTTGTACACCCCCGCCCACCCCTTTGCACGAGCACACCCTTGTCCTAACACGGCGACGTCGTGTTTCGGCACTTTTTGGGATTTTTTGGGGCCCTGGCTTATTTGGTTCCGATCATACAATTCTGTGGTTTGTAGCTGTGTGCCGGCTGTGGGAGTTGTCAAGTTGCGTGTTGCAGTGTGGGTGTGCTGTATGTGCTCTTGTGTTGTGGTGTGGATGACAGTTATGTCCCCAAAGCTCAGAGCCCCGTGTTCAGTGTTGATTTTTATTTCAGTATTGCTTTCTGTGAGCATTGCACGCTGTTTTTATCAGCCATCGGGCTGTTTTGTCATCCAGTAGCACGTTAGGATGCCTTTGGGCGTGGCAATTCCTGCTGCATTTCCTGGCACCAGATTTAGCTCCTCCTCACAACGTGGTATGTGCGCTACCAAATCGCTGTGTCAGACAATGGTAGCATTGGCACCCCCCCCCCCCAAATCGGCGGCCGAATTCGGCCAACCTCGCCAATTTGTTCCGCCAATTTGTTGGGTTTCTGAATTTCGCCGATCTGTTTTGCCGATTCTTTGGGTTTCTGTGATTTTGCCCATTCGTTCTGCCGACTTGTTGGGGCTTCTGGGATTGTAGGACACCTGATTTGGACGTGTCAACCTAAGATGTGCATCATTTACTTTGGGACTCTGGACAATACTTTTTCTACATTTCTTCGCCGATTTGAGGGGGGGGGGGTTGCATTGGACAGCTCTACCATCTGGTCAGAGGGCTTCGCCAGCTTGCTATGCTCTGGACGCCCCAAAAAACTTTTTTTTTGTTCCCAACGATAAGAGATCGCTCAGGCAGCCCCTAAGCCAGCCCCAAAAGGCAAGCATCTCCAGCTCTTCAAGATGAGGTGCAAGGTGGGCAAGAGGTTCTATTCAGTCCCTGTCAATTAGAATGCAAGCAACTGAGTGGTACCTGACTTCCGCAAATGGACAATGCTTTGTATTGTCGTGCTAGGGGTAGGTGTGGGTTGTTGCGGAGAAAACAATGATGTACTGTATGCGACAAAGGCGCACTGATGCATGCACAACCGCCCCCGTGTCAGGTCCTCCGGAGGGCCCAAATCCTAAGTTTAGCAATAATTTTTGGGTTCAAACCCAGGAGGGACAGGGTCGAAGACCGATTGTGTGTGGTCACAGGGCGCAGACTCCGGCTTCGGCTGCAGGGGGGCAGGGCTGGGCTGATGGTTGCGGGTGGACCTTCTTACCGTACCAATGGGCCAGGGGGAGAAGAGAGATCGAAAGAATGAGGCGCTGAACCACTAGTTGTGCCTCGTCTCAACTTTTGTTTGCGTCTCCAATGTTTAGGCAGTTTTCGTGTCTTTGTTTTTGTTAACCCATGGACGGGGTTGAGCAGCCTAATCAGAACCAACAAGAGTCAGCCGAGGAGCGGCTGGCGGCACAAGCCAAAGAAATTCAAGAACTCAGAGAGCAACTCGCCCGAGTGGCAGTGAAGGAGGGGCCCCGCCTGCCCCCACTGAACGTGCCAGAAGTAAACCGAGCCCTCGAGAAGCCCCAGTTGGCACAGTGGATGAGACTCATGCTGTCCAACATCAAGGCGTACGTACGCCTTAGAGCTGGTGAGGTGGGGGAGATCCCCCGACCAAGTGAGTTTGGCGGCCAGGCGACGGAGGCCGCAGTCGACCCAGGAGAGCAGCTGGCGTGGAGGGTCTGGGACTGCGTGTCCCAGTCCCAGGCGGCGTATGCCTGCAGGTATGCAGGGACGCACGGGAAATCCAGCTCCGAGTCCAACCAGTACACCACGCTGGAGGAGGCATGGAAGGAGCAAGGGTCGGCGTTCACGTGGCGGAGCGTGAAATTCAGGGAGGTGGGAGGAGTACTGCAATGGCAGTCGAGGCAGGGCGAGTGGATCCCTGTGGACTCGCCGCCGAGCGGAGGGTGCCAGAGGTGCGCGCAGCGGGGCTCCCCCGACGAACGCCACTGGCACTTTAGATGCCCACACTGGTCCTGACAGGACCGGCTGGAGCCCGGACCGGCCGCCCCGGGCTCCGGCGTTGCGGACACGGCGGCAGAGCTGCGGGCGCTCGCCCGCCGGTGGGAGACAGCAGCCCGGTCAGACAACCCCTGCTCACCGGAGGAAAGGGCCATGCAGTCCTGGAGACCGAGAACCCGCTCGCAGTACGCGTCCCGACTCCGGGCCTTGGCGGCTTACGCGGACCGCACGGGCCCGCCTGATACAGCCGCGGCACTGGCAGGCCTCCTGGCAGAGCGGGCGCAAGCCGGCGCTACAGCGTCGGCCCTGCGGGGTATTACCTCCGCGGTCCGGGCCGTGGAGGACCTCCAGATGCTGCCCCCAACAGTCACCACGTTGCACAAAAGGATTGCGGCGGGAGCCGCATCCTCGGGCTCTCAGCCCTATCTGTCCCCAGCAGGCTTGGTCCAGCTGGTCGAAAAGGCCAGGGACTCCAGACACGGAGCGGTGTTCAGCGCATTGGCCATCATCAGCTGGGTATGCTACCTACGGGTGGGCGAAGCAGCTGGCATCAGGGTTACTGACCTGGCTATGCCAGGCTTTGTCCAGTTCTGGAACTCCAAGACAGGGGAGGAGGGGTACACCACCCGCCCCCTTTACAGGTATGCGGACGGTGTCCGGGCGTGGCTTCATGGCCACATGGTTTCGCTGGGCCGATCCTCAGACATGCTCGTCTGGCAGTCAGGGGAAGCGGGGTTGGAGGCAGGCATGCCCGAGACCCTGGCGAGCACCGCCCACTCCCGAGCCAGGTGGCACGCCCTGCGCAGGGGAGGCACCGCAGCGACTTGGGCCCGTAAACCGGACCTCGCCTACTACAAATGGTGGGGCAGATGGCAGAGCACGGCCGTGGCGATGCAATACGGCACCAAATGGTCAGACCCGGGAGTCGTTGCCCCTATGGTGCTGCCCGCATGGTCCCGTGACCAGGGGCCTTTGCCGACTCCGGAACGGGTGGGCGTCCTGGCCCTGTGGGGATCCCCGATGTTCCCCAGTATCGCGAGCGCCCTCAACACCCCGACCAAGCGCAAGCCGAGACTTCCGCGAGGTCAGGAGCTGGAATCCTCTGCGAGCGGCACGCTTGGGGGAGGAGGCGACGGAGACCAAACCGCGACCAAGCTGGAGGAATCCCTCGCGTGGGTGCCCTCGGCGCATCAGCCGGGAGACCCTATGTCCAGGGTGACATCAGTGTTCGGAGGCTCACAGGCCAGAGCGGAAGTCGAGGCTTGGTGCACGTGGGATGCATTGCTAGAAAATCTGGGCGAGGCTCGGGTGAGGGGGGTGGTGTGTCTCCGGGGATGCTAGCCCCCCCCCCCCCCCCCCAACAGACCAGCGGCGGCAGTGTATGCGCCCTCCATGTAGCAACCTTTTTTGCTATCCGCACCTATGACCAAGCGTCGGGGCTCGCGTGGGGCCCGCAAGCGGCGGGGTTCCCGTGGAGCCCGCCGGAAGGGTCGCCATGGCGGACAGCGGCACCGGCGTTCCGCAGACGCCCAGCAGCGCCGGGCGGCGGGTTGGCGCGCCTGCCCATCCACCGGGTGCTGCTCGGCAACGGGGTGCGCCTATGCCCCCAGTGCCCCCTCCCTGACGACAAGGGAGGGTTTTTGGAACGGGCGGTCCGGGACGTGGCCGCACGCGTGGGAGGCGCGCCGCACCGCCGCACGACCCCCGAAGGCCGCAGCGTCAAACCCCCAGGGCGGCATGCTTGCTGCTAGGTCTGAGAGGTAAGGCTGCCGGAGGGAGTCGCTGTGGTCTCCCTAACTGACTGGAACCAGGGACGCAGGGCTGCTGTACCCTATATATGGATCCAGGCCCGGTATGGGCTGGTGTTGCAATTTGCCCGCCTCTTCAACCCGTGAGATTTGACGACTGTCGTCGTCGTCTGTGCCTGCCCACTGCAGTGGGTGTCCCTGACGGCTTGGCCGCTGGGTGCTGATTTGGTTTTGTATTTTTGGGCCGCGTCGGTCCGCGTTCCGCTGGAGCCGACGGCCGGATGCTGGGACTGACCGCCTTTTACCATCAGTGAGACTCGGCGACAGTCGTGTTCGCCTGTATCTGCCCTCTGCAGAGATTGACTCTTGCGGCGTGGCCGCTGGGTGCGCCTTTTTCGTTGTCTATTTACTTGGTTGGCGGCACGGCCGCTGGGTGCTTTATTGATTCACCTTTTTGGGCCAGCCTCACTCCGCATCCAGCTCGGACTGACGGCCGGTTGGTGCCATTTGCCCGCCTTCTTGTCCGCAGGGCACGGCGACCGTGGTGATCGCCTGTATCTGCCCGCTGTGGTGGCTGTCCGGGGCGGCATGGCCGCTGGAGGAGTCCGCCGGACGTGGCGCTGCTGATATAAGCTTGGTGCCCAACACGGTTCCTGCCTTCCCTCCACTTCGGCCTCTGGGGACTGCCATTGAGCGCGGCCCCGTGTCTCGGGAAGATGCGGGTCAGCAGTGCAGGGTGGCGGGTCCTCTGGTTGTCGTGGGGGGGGGGGGCGGGGGAGTGCTGCTGTTTGTTCTGCCTTTTTGCTTGGTTGCTATCTCGGTGCACATCCATCTGGGGCTGGGATTAGGTTGTGGACGTTGTGGTGGATACATGGATACGGCAGAGACCTTTTTGGGCCTGCCTCACTCCGCGTCGGGCTAGGGCTGATGGCCAGTTGGTGCAATTTACCCGCCTTGTTTGTACGTGGGGCACGGCGACCGTCGTGACCACCTGTGTCTATGCATGGCGGCGTGGCCGCTGGAGAAGTCCGCCGGGGGTGGCGCTGCTGATATGGGCCCGGTGCCCGACACGATTCCTGCCCTCCCTCCACTTCAGCCTCTGGCCCCTGCCGTGGAGCGCGGCGCCGTGTCTCGGGAAGATGCGGGTCAGCAGTGCACGGTGGCGGGTCCCTTGGTTGTCGTGGGGGGGGGGGATGCTTCTGTTACTATTCCTTTTGCTTGATTACTACCTCAGTTCACATTCCTCTGGGGTTGGGATCCGGTTGTGGGACCTGTGGTGTGAGAATTGGGTATAGCGGAGAATGAATACCCAAGTCCTGTGCAGTTTTCTTGTGCTCTGCTTGTGCAAACACTAGTTGTGCCTCGTCTCAACTTTTGTTTGCGTCTCCAATGTTTAGGCAGTTTTCCTGTCTTTCCCCCCCACCCACCCACTGACCGGCTGACCCCCTGAGAGCACCTGCTCTTTCTTTTCCCTTTTGAAACCGATTCCCTCGGGTAGAGTGGGGGATCTAACCGTGCTGCAGCGTGTGGGCCACGGTTTAGGGTCAGGGTCCGTTTCAGAGTGGGGTCCGGCATCCAGCGGAGTGGTCCGCAGCGCACCCGTCCATACAACTGCCGGTATTCCGGCCTTGGAGATACTTCAGTACTGCCATCCCAAGTCCTGTGCTGAACCAGGGATGTTGCCGGCCAGTTGGCCCACCCTTGCTCTCCTCAAGTGCACCGCATGCATTTCATTTGCTTTGAAAGGAAACAAATAGAACAAACGAGTAAACAAACGCAGTGCACACACTCATGAACATTTAAGAGAATTTGTATTATTGTGTAAGGAAGACTTTATCATCATTTCATGGATTTTTGTTGTCTCTTGCACTAAAAGGCGAACATTTTGCATGACATGGGTTATCCGAACACTCACGCAAACCAGAACACCTCAACAGGGGAAAAGAAGAACAAATGCCCAGTGAATCAATCATAGGCGTGTAGCATGCTATGGATTTAGAACCTGTAGAAAAGAAGGAAGGAGGAATGCACGATTATGTGGACATGACTATGAGCAAGCACATCACACGCACTATGTTGCCTGACACGACGAATGTGCGCAAAATCGAGCACAATGCGTAAAACGAGCCTATTTTTCCCATTTGGCGTGTGATAGCAAGCTAGAGGACGGGGGGCAAAGACACGACAAAGCAAACCAACCAGTTTACACTGCCCGAAACTATGTGTTGCAATGCCATGCACACTGGGTATGAACAATCAAATAATACTTGGAAAGCAAGTCACTTTGAAGACTTGATGTTGTCGGGACTTAGCTCATCGAAGCTGTTTGGCGCACAAAGGGTTTTATATCACACATATCTAATATATATAATTTTTTTTCAAAAGTTTTCGAAAAAGGTCAACAACGTTTGAAATGTATGCTGATGAGGTTGCGCGGTGGCTTTTTCTTGCCTGCGGGTTGATTGCATTCAACTTCCGCCAAATTTTTACAATGCTTCAAACAATGTTTTGACCAAACAGTGCGGCGAAGCAATATTGCTTAAAGGTGCACAAAACTATAAACACTGAACACATGGAGAATCCGGTGTGAGTGGTGCGAATTGTGCAGATCACCGACACTGTTAGTGTTACAACAAGCCAAATCACTAAACTGTAGCTGAAATATATGTAAAATGACAAAAGCAAATATCGGTGAAGGTGCGCATAAGAACTTCAAATATACTCCAGTGGTCAACATGTTGGCATGGTGCTTGCATGCCAAGATTTCTGTAAAATTTTTGTGGTTTTCACCAAAAGTTGAATTTAGATATGCCTTTTCTGAAGGGACATCATATACGGCGCTAAGAACAGTAGAGTACCCCACTGTACTTTCAGGTTGGTACTATCGGTGTAGTTTCAACGGAATGGTTGAAAGTTTGTGGTGAAATTTTATGATATGTCAATTTTCTAGGTATTTTTCGGCCCTTTACCTTGGGCATACTAGCTTGATCATCTGGCGTAGCTAACAGAGATAAGACACATGAGCTATCATGTCTTTGTTACACTCTTTTGTCTTTCTTTTAGACTTGGCAAGAGTATCTTTAGTTGGATTAAGATTGCCTTCTAAACATGTTAAGTCGGGACTACTTTTTATTTCAGTCGTTAGGCAACTTTTCATTAACACTTTAGGGACACTGGAAACATTCCCTTTAGATCATCCGAGCCTTTTCAGCCTTGAATGACCGAACCCTACCCGACGTGCATTACAAGGTACACATGCTTTCGCGAAAGTGTCTCCTAAATCGCTGTCTTTCAAATATATGGCGATATAATAAAAGTGCCACTAAGTTTACCAAATTTAAAAAACTGAACTTGACAGCAACAATTAATTGTCACACCCATAGATGTACCATGTTTTAGGTCGGATCTCAAATTAGTGACAACACATTTGACCCTTCTGTAATCGGCTTGCCTGGTTTGTTGAGCGAATGTTATGCACTCGGCATGGAATTTTTTTTGAGGTCCAGTCTATATGTACATGAAAGGGTGTTGGAAGTCAGCAATGTGGCTTTGGTTTTTCATTTGTTGTGTTTGAACTACCATTTTGATTTGCCATTGCATGCATGTTTCAATTAGATTGGACAGATTAGTTGGGACAAAGTTGGGGCATTTGCGATCATCTAATCATAGGGGCCTGATATCTTGCTTGAAGGCATCGCCAAGGATTATATGCAGCATATATATGGTTGTTGGTGTTAAATTCCCGCTTTGCATCTCGTTCCTCTATTTGAATAGTCTCAGTATCCTCTGGTTGCACTTGCTTTGGTGTTTGCTCCTGCTCCATTTCAGGTACTCAAAGATTTCGGTGAAAAATAAAACCAGACCAAGACTCCAAGACGAGCAGAACTGGGACCAATAAAATAAATAAAGAACCTGATGGGGCTGCACAATGAACAGACAAACAATGGGTGATGTTGGGCCTTGTGTTTGCTCGTATGCATGCTCGTATGCATCAGCAGGACTCAGGATTCTTGAAGCGACTTCAGTCTGCAACAGTGAAAGGTGACTTCACATCAGGGCAAAAATGGTATATCTCAGAAATCAGGCTTCCTGCAAAGATAGTCAAACAGACACAAGAAAAATGGTTTCCCAATGATAGAAAAAGATAGAAAATCACTTTAAATGTCTTCCAGGAGTTTTCTGTAGCTCAAGAAATAATTAATTCATGTCTGCAGAACTCAGTAAGAACTTCCCTGATGACCTCAGAACTTAGTAGGAATCGCCCATATTGGAAGCGGCGCGCTCAAGGGGCAAAAATGGTCAAAAAAATGAAATAGTCTTATGACCACTATATAGATGCGGAATTTTATGCTGAGTCTGAAAATCATATTGGTTTTTTGTGAAACGACCATATGTTGGAAGAAAATGCAGATTACTGAACAGCTCAATCTCAATGAGACTAGCCAAAAAAAAAATAAAGCAAAGGCGAACATCCATGTTGTGCTATGTTACAAATAGTGTTCAAAGAAGAAACAACGGAATAACACCCAATAACTCATGGCTTACAATACAATAGATAAACCCTCTTTTGAATCAAAGTTAAGCCATTAAGTGTCTTTCACCCATATTGGAAGTGATCAAGCTCCATGGATAAAATTTCCAGCCAATGTCCCAACCAAACTCCAATAAAGAATAATACCATTGCTCCATATGAAACCAATGTTTTGAGAAATTGTTGCTCATTCATGGACTTTTAACAGTTGGACTGGCCCCTTTTCCTTGTTGTTAGCTACATTGGTTGGAGGAAGAACTATTGGGTTGTTGTTATATATTGAGACTACATGAAGTCTGAAAATCGATCCACAACAGACAGTATTTTGGATTTTTCACCATAATCATTTCATTTGACCGGGTTTAAAAACAAATAAATGTATTCAGCATGAGATTTCGGTCATTTTGACTATAATATTGTATTTTACCAATTTTTGCCCTAAAATGGTGTTTTTGGGTGTGTGAGCGCGTGACCAGCGTGAGTGCGCAAGTGACGAGCCCTAACCCTGGTATGGGCAGTGCCTACTGAGTGCTGAGTTGCGATGACAGAAAGTACTGAAAAATTCTTTGGAGTGATTCTTGATGCTTTTCTACCTACTTTTTTTATGCGGAATCCATCTGTGATATTTGTTTTCTTCCCAGTTGCACTATTTCAAAGATCTGCATTTCTCCTATTTTGGTGTGGGCACATGAAGTTCTGTAGTGCAATACACTGAGTCGCAGGCAAAGCAACACACGGGTAAACAAGTGCACAGGTGACCCAGACCAGCATGAAGTGTGCTTAAGCTTTGTGCATGTAAATAGAGTGATTATGCTTTGTTTTTTTGCTGCAGCCCCATCAATCTTATGTCAACATGATTCATATTCCTCTTGCTGCACTTGGGATCGCTCGTGGTTGAGTTTTGGATTTTCTGGATAATCTGGTTTAAAACCTGCGGGAGAACAAACATCGGATTTTGAGAAAGTATTTCCAGTTGCAAAGGCAAGAATTCACAAAGGGGTGGACAACGAAAACATGGAGGCTCCCGTGTTCATAACATTTCTAGCCTTGCATCTATCACTGCAGGTGAATTCCACACCACATGTTACTCACTCGTCATAAACGAGGAAATATTAAATTATCGAAAATTGGACATGTACGATACATTCATTGTGTTCAATTACTTGGCCGATGTCCACTTGGCGAAAGTGGTCAATCTTTTGTAAAACCTTTTTGCCTTCGAAATGAGCCTGCAACATTTTACACAATACTGAAGATGGCGCAACCCAAGAGCTACGCAAAAAGCTGCAATAGGACCTTTCTTTAATGTCCAGAAGTACTGAGCGATCTTGCCTCTTGCTGAGATCTCAACAATCTCATTGCACGCTAAAACAAAGCAAAACAATGACATCCAGAATTTATGCATGCAAACACACACTAAATTCATACAAAATCAGATCTTGTTATAATAAAATAAAGCTTTGTGAAAGCTAATTTGGTGCACCAATCTGTGCACGCGCGTGCTCTGCAGTGCCCAAAAAGGCGGCATCTGCGCAACAACACATACAAGCCATTATGTGGGGTTATGTAAAATACAACAACATGTCAATACAACCAAGTATTGAAAAGGGGCAAAGGTAGCAAATGACTACTACTATCCTAAAAAACAGAAATCAGGGACATAGCAATGAACAGACTTGTCCTACCTTTTATACTTTTCCTTTTCTTTTTGGACTTCCGTTTGGCGAAATGAATTAGATTCTGGACTTGCTACTTCCCTCCCGATTCTTCTCCTTTGTGCTGATTCTTGCCCAGCTTCATACTTTTAGGGTTTGCGATTTTCTGGCTACTGTGGACGGATATGATTATTTGATTGTTGTATACGACGATACTAACTGCATTGCGCCAGGCGCGCGCGGTATGATCATTCAATGTCCGATACTTTCTCCCACTATATTTGTTTTGATTGTGGATTCTTTGCCTCAAGTTTCGCAATACCTACGTACTCCCTGCCTATATTTTTGTATTGTTCTTGTTCCACAGCCTCTCTTTCTGATGCCCGTTGAGGGAAAAAAGTTCCCGTGCCAATATCTCCCTTTGGTGACACCAAAATGGAGCTACGGAACCTCAACATCGCTGATTGGCACTGAGTGTTTGGCGTTTGTCTTAGCCCACGCAAACTGCACCCCCTTTTTTTCACCTAAGCACCTAGATTTTGTCCCCGAAAAAAATAGTTTTTTTTGCCATCTTGAAGATACTGTTTGTCAAACCCTCCCAAAAAATGCATTTTTCATCAGTTTTGCCCATTTTTTGCTGTTTTTAGGGGGGTCAAATAACCATTCCTTCGTCCAAAATCAGAGGGTTTACCGGTCATTTTCCCCGAAAAAAAATTTTGTTGGCTAATTTGAAGAATACCAATTTTTTGATCGTCTGGAAAACTATTAAAGATGGGCGCTGTTCACACATCCTGTACATGTCCACATGAAACAATACTTATTATGGGAGGCTGAGTGCTCAAGGCCTCGCGCACTCAGCCAGCTGGAGTGAGATTTTCAGGCTTTTTTGAGATCACTTTTTGACATCGGAAGTGGCATGAAGCAAGGATGGAGCAAAAGCAAAACTGCAAGATTCAATATCCGTTAAAGACTTGCGCAGTGGAACACTCAGTGCGCGAGGGCTCGCGCACTCAACATGCTAGAAGCATGGGTTTTCGAATACCCCTGACTACTTGCATTCTGCCGATAGCCTCCAAAAGGGTTTTTGAGATTCCTCCCTTTTGGAATCCTGTGAAAACAGTGAGCTGAAGAGTAGCGATTAGACTATCCTCCTCTAGAGCACTTGCTTCATACGTCTTGTGACCTAGCGCTTCTGACAAACTGTTGTACAGCCCCAAAAGATGGGAGGCTGGGCACCTCATTTGTAGGTAAACTAACTGAAAATCGTGTGTTTAGCAAGGACTGAGGGCAACCCGCCTTTTTAGATCTATTACACCTTACATAGTGCATGGCGTGTACAAAACGTCCATTGATTGACCACTCTTGCTGCTGACATGACCCGAACGGTACACCATGAGGCACCCATTAAGACATCAGAGCCTCATTTGGCATGGAATACTGTTTATTCAGGACCATTGGGAAATACACACTCTGCATAATTGGGTGCGCGAGGCCTCGCGCACTCAACATGCCAAAAAGAACGTTTTTTTCATACCTCTGACTACTTGCATTCCGCTGATAGCCTAAAAAAATATATTTGAGATTCCTCCGTTTTTTAATTCTCAGTTTTCAGGTGGAAACACGTGGAAACTGCGCGTCTTTTTTTTTGCACACAAATGCCGCCCTTGAGGTGAAAAACAGGGTGCAGTTTGCGTGGGCTAAGTTAGTCTCTAATGACTGCATGCTAATGTTTGCTCCCGTGAACATGCCGAGTTTTTCTGTTCAAAATGTCAGCATTTCATGAACACAGTGGACTGCAAGATACAACACACAATGAATCGTAGGAGTGGTTTGAGGCAACGAAAGTCGCGCCAGAGTATACCCTCAAAAACGGTCTTTTTGCGGAGTGAACTGACTTTCTGCTCGTACCAAAACAGATCTAATCTGACGACTGCATGTGGAAACTACTCAAGTAGGAAAAAGTGCTTTTCCAATGCTTTAGGGTATACTTTAGTTGTATTAGAGCACTCTTGCATTTGTATCTTAGTATTGGCCTAACCAAAATGGGTGATAACACATTTTGACCTATGGAACCAAACACTAAATCAGGATGTGGTGTGGATCCCTTAATCCCCAAGTTATATGCACTAAAACATCTTGTCCTGGGTGACTGAGGCACTGATATACTGAAGGCAGAGCCTATGAATTTATCTATGTTTTCTCATGAATTCTTAGCTATCCTAGTGGTATGCACCCTAGCGGGCTGGGGCACCTCTTTTTGAGAGGTCCTGCGTTCAATACCCAGTCAGCCTAGCTAAGTAGGAATATCCCATGTGACATGGCAGTGACCTCAGAGCCACAGGCCATGCCACCTCAGCACCTATGGGACCCAAAAACAAAGAGTGCACATCTCAAGATGGCACTATGGAAGAGTGAGAGCCCATGGGGCAGTTTTTCAATCAGTGTTTCTCAAACATGTAAAATATTTCATCCTCAGTTGCAATGTATGTTAATTGCTGTGGTCTATTGTTGATAGTTGTCTTTATCTAACTCTTTGTGACTGCAGCCCTTCATTAAAGATGTCCTTGATTCGTGCCCTATAGATTTTGATGAAATCCTGCAGGTTTTTGATGGTGAAATCCCAAAACCAAAGGAGCAAGTAGAGCAAGAACAGGATGTGGATCAAATCAATGAATAGTTTGAAATCCAGTGTAACACAGAAGGGCTGCAGATAGACAAAGCAGGTATGTACACAAAGATTCAATCACAAATGGTTAATACAAAAGATTTCAGATGAAAACTGGACTGACTCTAGCCTCCAAGATAGCATCAAGCGCTTCATGTGCACTCTTTTGGGTGTAATGGTGCTGGTTAGGAATGTGGGGCATAGGTGTCAGGCCAGACACAGCATATGACGTGGCCAAGCAACTGAATTCAGAAGCAATTAAAAAGTAGAACCACAATAAGTGGTAGAAACAATTGAGTATAGGCGTCTTGGGGTGGGAGACCACTAGGCTTAACCTCCAAGGCCTAAAGAATGAAATGCCTATCTTCTTTCGGTATATCCTCCATGAAGGAAGGTACCTCCGCTTAGTTGAGTGGTAGGGGTGAACTTCATGGGGGGGTAGGGTTACAACCCTAGTTACCTTGAGAAAGTGTACTTTAAGCTTCAAAAGAGAGATGAAAATACTTAAGTTAGTCTTAGCATCAACAAAAGGGTTTTAAATGGGGCTTGGCCTGGATCAAGCCCTCCAAAAAAGACAAGGCAGTGACTTTTTCTTACACCCCCCTGGAGTACTAGTTAGCTAAGCTAGTAGGACCAAGGAAAAAGGCTCAAAAAATCCCAAAATTACCCCAGAAAATGCATTAAACTTACCAAAAACATTCTCATCAGTTCATAGAAGCCTATCACACTGTAGGTACCCTTGGAAAATAGTGTAATGTACCGTGAATGATGTCCTTTCGATGGGGCATTCCTCAAAAGTCGCCAGCGTGCGACGAAAGCTTTTGGTAATATTTTGGGGGTAGTGGGGTTTGAACCCAGGACTCCCTCCCTAGAGCACATATGCTTGCCCACTAGGGTACAGTCGAACGCTCTAATGCGGACGGCTATCGCTGCATAAACAGCGTTTTAGTAAACTTCCTGACCAAGGGCCAGGGCGGAGCAATACTCCCAATGGAGGAAACAAATCTCCAGGAGCTGAAGAAAATAGAAAATGTAACCAACAGGGAGTGATTCCTGCGGTTTAGCGAAAGGTGTAGCGATTTAAGAAGTCAAATTGCTAAAAATTGACGAAATCACGCGAGAAATCGTCATTTTGACACCAAAACTCAAAGTCGCAGACAAGCGCAACAGAAGCAGACTTCCAAAACAAGGTTGCGCAAGCGTAAACGGCTTTTCAAAAAGAAGGTATGAGCCGTAGTTTTTAAAGTTCTAAGGGAAATTTTTGCACGGTTGCATCAAAATTTTTATAAACTTTGGGGAAAAGTATTCAAACTCAACCCACACCACAGAGCAGGTGGACAACCCACTTCTCAGGTATGCCAGTGTCATTCCACACGCATGCATTGCGTTCGTGGTGGTTGCTGCGTTAAAACGTTAGGGTTGTCAACGCTGTGTTCGTTGGGGGTTCGGGTTCTCCTCTCTCCTGCCCTGCACAGGTCAAGACAGGAATGAAAGGTATGCGATGCGAATGGAGCGCGCAGTGCGCACGTAGGGTTAGAATATGCGCTGTGCTCGCGATGCATGTGCCTAATTGAGGCATTCACACGCTGTGGCGCTTTCCCTGTACCCCAATTTGCTTTGCTTCTTACCTCATCAACCCAAGTATCAACACTAGAGTTAGAGTTGGGAAGCTTGGACAATTGCTCCCTGGAGAGGTGAGAATGTGTCGAATCACACCTCATTTCGTCGACCTCTTCGTCGTTCGGACCCCAGGCGCCCGACGGACCAGCGTGCTGATACACATTCTGGCGTCTCTCCTCTGCAATGATGGCCATTTGAACCATCACGGCAGCCTGGTGGTCGAACTGGTCCATCAGCTCCTCCCAATCCCCTTGTTCCTGCAATGTGGCGTCGAATCGCAGGCGGCCACTGTCCCTGATGAACTGGCACAACGCTCTGAACCAGTCCCTCAGACAGCCTCGATAGCCTGCCTCCGCCAGTAGCCAATTTTGGCGGTGCAAGAACTCCTGATTCCAGATTTCCTGGAAGTGGTTTTCCCAGTATTCACCAGAAATCTCACTAATTCCAGTATTAGACGGCTCTCCTTCGCTGCTGCTGTCTTCAAGATCAAGTAGAGCGTGAGAGTTGGAACCAGATTCACTTGAGGAGGGAGATTCTCGACCGGGTTTAAGGTTAGGTGGGGCGTTCATACAACAATCAGCACAAGTATGAACTCCAGGCCAATGTCTATGGCCACAGTAAGGACACTCTGAAGGTTGATCCTCGGTCTGCTGGGGAGAAGCCACGAATGTAACCTCAGGGGGAACACGAAGTGACCCAGGACGAGTGATAGCCCCGCTAAAGTCCGATTATCTCAGGGTGTCCGTGGAGATTCCAGAAGCAGAGTCATGATTTCCTCTGCTACCATGTAACCGCTGCATAGTGGCGGATCTTTCTTGTAACTGCGAAGCCTGTAGCCTTGATGCCGCAGGGGTCGTAACGCCCGACACTGCCCCTGATATCTCCGAACCCAACTGACCCTCTTCAGACCCATATCCAGCCTCTGGGAGCGACATATGGGAAGCACTTGTGAGCCCATTGAACTCCATGGTGGAATATGAATAGTCAGAAAACCCGGTCTACAAAAATGGAGCAGACATAGAATCTCATTGTGCATCCATCGCACATAATGACTCACAGTGAAATCATTCGAAATAATTTAAATTTATCTGATTGGGAAATCACGAAAGACAAATGCGACTAGACGCGCGCTCACAGGCGACATCTGGCGGCGAACGGAAAACATGAAACTGAGCGGAAAATTTACTGCACTAATGTACATCTGAGAATCATTGGAATTCTGATCACATCAGTGTATAATTCAGTGCTGTCACTGCTGCCGTTACACCCCCCTAGACGGGGAGAACACCGCACGGTGATACGGTGTCCATCCACTGATAGAATCTTGTACGGCCCGAAGTATGGGTCATCGCTGGTAGAGCGTGGCCAGGCGGGTAGTCGACTGTGGTGCACCAGCATCTCATTCTCACCTCTCCAGGGAGCAACTGTCCAAGCTTCCTGACTCCAACTCCAGTGTTGACAGCTGGGTTGATGAAGTCAGAAGCAAGGGAAAAGGGACGAGATGCCCTTCCTGTGGCGAATGCGCCAAGGACTGCTCCTGTCGAAGGCAGATTTCGTCGCTGGAGAACAAGGTGAAGGAGCTGAAGAACGCCGCCAAGGAGAAAAAGAGGGCTGATGACAGCAAGTGGAAGGACATGGAACAGAAGTTGGAGAAGCTTACAAATCTGGTAAAAAATCTGAGCACTACTGGGCTCCCTGGACCAGCGCCTACAATGGCAAGCCACCCAGCACCTACCTCCTCAGCTGCACCCACATCAACGCCTTACGGCGTTCCACATTCTCCAGCACCCCCAGCTTTTACTGGCCACCATCCAACTTTTACTGGAATTTCTGGTATCCCCCCTACTGGATTTACAAGTCCAATTGGGTTCAATCTGGGTACTGAAGGAGGAGAATCTTCGTCAGGGAAGTCTGTACTGTCCGTGGGTACTGTCGGAGATATTGATGGAGAAGCAAGGACCACTGTGAAGGAGCGATCCATGGCCTTGAAGAAGAAGGACCGGCAGCAGAAAGAAAACGAGGCAAAAATCAAAGAAAAGCAGAAGAAATTGCAGGAGATGAGGATGCATCAAGCTCAACCAACGCCGTTCGTGCAGCCTACTGTGGACCAGGCGTTGCTGGCGGCCGCAATTGCGCAGGCACAGGCCATGGGAGGCGCCGCAGTCAATCCAGTTTTCGTCAATCCGGTCGGCACGACCACCAACTTCAACCTGGACCACTTGCTGAACCCTTTGCACATGAGGCTGAGAGGGTCAGTAATGAAGCAGCCGAAGTTCTCAGGACACCCAAATTACTGGGCGTCCTTCGAGAGGCAGTTCGTGGTGTGGCGGCAGACCGAGAAGCTGGACAAGGAGCTCTGGATCCTTGGGCTGATGGACTGCTTGACGGGCAAGCTCCGAGAGAGCACATACAATCTGTATGTGGAGAAGCAAAATCAGGGGAATCCCCTGACGTATGAGGAGCTGTACCGCAGCCTGAAGAAGAAAGGGTCTCGACTACCTGAAGATCATTACAGGAACCGTTTGGAGAACTTCAGGGCGATCAAGAAATTATTTCTGGAAGAGATCCAAATTGCAAGGCAAGATTGGGAGTTTTTGGTGCAAGAGGCGGAGAACTCTGGAGAAGGACTTTCCGAAGGCGAAATGAAGAAGATCCTCCTGAGCAAGCTCACGCCAGAGACCAAGCAGAAGATCAGGGACTCTCAGGCGGACCAAAAAGTCCTGGGCAACTGGGTTGAAGTCCGAGGATTACCAGAAACTATGGGAAAAATGGCTGTTCGTGAGTTACTACACTCTATCAGTGCTACTGGATTGAAGGACATCACTATTCGTGAGGGCAGATGGAGAGTTGGTTTCCACGATTCTGAACAGTCGGAGTTTTTCTGCAGCATGGTGGATGGAAAAGTGAAGTATAAAGGAACAGTTTTGAGGGTACGACCGTGGATCTTCAGTTATGGAGTCGAGCAGATCTGGGACCAACTTGAAAAGTATGCAAACTTGGAACGCCAGAAGTCCCAGGATGCACATGGCTTCGGAGGCAAGGTCAACGCCGTTGGTGAGAAGGGATGCTCTGTGTGCATTGCCCTTGGAAAAGAAGGTCGAGCGGCGACTCACACGACCGCAGATCACAGATGGACGCCCTCAGATCTCAAGACAATTCAGTCCAAAATGGATGGAAAGGGAAATTCTCCCAAAAATCCCCAGCAGGATGGAGCACGAGATGCTGACCAGCATGGAAGGGGAAAGGGTAAAGGGCAGTCCAAAGGAAAGAACAGAGACTGGACACCAAAAGATTACTCGCAGCAAGGCGGAGATCCAAGCAACTCAAGATGGACCGATGCTGGTGGAAAAAATGGTGGAAAAATGGCCAAAAAGGTGGAAATGGCAAGCGAAAGTCCGGGAATCAAGATGATTCCAAGGTGAATGGCAACCCCCTGTACGCGGAGACGCCAGCGAACAAGACTTTCGGCAACAACAAGGATACTGGAGGTCGAGGCAAGGGCCAATCCAACGAATCCAACCCCAATTCCAACACCTCCAACAACAAAGGTCAAGGAGGTAAGAAAGGTGGTAAGGGGAAATCATTTGGAGGTCGTGGACGTGGAAAAGGAGTGAATGCTGTCGAAGCAGGAGAAGAATGGGTTGACGAAGGACAAGTACAGGACGTACAGCCGAACGAAGAAGAAGAATGGCAATAGGGAAGCCAACTTAACCCAATTCCCAACACTGGGGTTGAGTGGCAGGAGGAAAAACCCATCAGGGTAGTTGGGGCGGTGGATGGACGCTGCTGGGACCGGCTGGCGCGCTCCTCCGGCCTCCTGTACCCTGCCTGGGTCCTCAGCGCTGTCCGGCGAGGCAAGCAGCGCCAGTTTGTCTGCTGGATCCAGGTCAGATCGACGGATGGTAAGGTTAAACTTGCCAGATGTCTGATCGACAATGGTTCAGAGGTGAACCTGGTGAGGAAAGGCTTTCTGCAGGAGGATGAGACGAAGATGTCCTCCACCCCTGTACAGCTGGAGGGAGTCAGCGGACATCGCCTTGACGGTGGCGACAGAGAAGCAGAATTGGCGGTCAGATTGGTGAAACAATCAGTCTGGAGTGTGGAAGAGACGGTCACTGAGGAGTGGTTTGCTGGAAAATTCTATGAAGCCAGCATAAAGTATGATTTATTCCTGGGTCAACCCTGGCTTCACGCCCACCGTGTGTCGCCCATGGGACACAGGACATGCTTCCTCCAAGATCCGTCGACCAACGACCCGTCCGAACTGTATTATCTGCACCCATATACCAAGAGTATCCACCAATTCAAGGAGAGAAATAAGCTGCATTTTCAGCAAGATGGGCAGGAATGGACACGGAATCAAGAAGATTACGACGAAGGAAAGGTGGATTCGTTGAACAGCAAGAAGTGGAAGTCAGTTTGCTATCGAGTAGTCGACAAATGGCGGGACATTCTGGTGGATTATTTCGAAAAGAACCACAATTTTCGTCCTGAAGTTGATGCTTTTGCAAACAAAAAGAATAAAAGATTTCCGAAGTTCTACGACGATGCCTGGAGTGAGGACTGGTCTGAACCTCTTTGGATCAATCCGCCCTTCGACGTTTTTCCTCGTGTGGTGCAGAAGCTGAAGCAATCCGGCGCGAAGGCGATTTTAATTGTCCCCAATTGGCCAAGACAAGAGTGGTTCAAGGACATTATGGACATTTCAATCGACATTGTCGAGCTTCCGCACAAGGGCGTGAAGCTGTATTGCGAAGACAATGGCAAGCCTTTGCCACAGCGTTCGTGGAGCACGTTGGCGTGCTTAGTTGACGGGAATCTGGGAGATTATTGGCAAGATGGCAGTGAAATGGGAACAGAAGAGGTCATCTCACAATCCTCATTAAACGACTAAATTGGAGTCGATGAAGACGATCGAGAGCGGAATCCCGACGTATCGTCGCGGAAGGAGGGAAGGACAATCGGCGTCCCTCAAGAGAACGCCTCCATCCATTACAATTCGTCCCCATCAGATAAGAATCAGGCCAAAAAAGTCAAGATTTCAAGCAAGAATGAAGACAAATCTCCAAGAATCTCGCCTGAATTGACAGGAATGAAGCTGAATTCGTCCGACCATCCCTTCAAGACATTCGTGGACCCCTTTGATTGGTGGGATCCCACGGAGGAGCGAGCTCAGGTGAGCTTCATCCGCCAGCAATGCGACGAAGAAGTTTGGAATGAAGTGGCCAAAAATATGAGACCACGACCAACAATTCGCAAATTGGTGGACATAATGTCGGTGATTAAATGTGGGAATCAGGTCGACGGAGACAAGATATCTGCAAGAAGGGACGCAGTGTTCGAAGATTATCAAGATGACGTGCTGAGTGGGAAGTTGTGGAAAAACCCCCCAAATCGATGTGAAAATGGGGAAGCCAGGATTGAGATAATCGAAGGCGCCAAGGTTCACAAACAACGTCCATTCTATCTCCACGGCACCAAAGCAGATGCCCTGCGAAAGATTATTGAGCGCAATCTCTACGAATTCGGTTGGTTGGAGGGCTGCATGAGTTCTGAGTGGTGTTCAGCACCATTTACTGTGCCAAAACCCCCACCTGCTGACCAATCCAGCATAGATGCTTGGCGTCTAGTGGTGGATTACAGAGCCCTGAACGCCGCCACAGTACCAGACGCGCATCCTCTTCCTCTAATCGAGAAGGAGATCGCCGCGAGAGCCAAAGGCAAGCTCTTTACTGTGTTGGATTTGCGCCATGGCTTTCATCAGATGCCCCTTCGAAAGGAGGACAGGCATTTGACGGCAATGTGCACGCCCTGTGGCACTGTCCAGTGGACTGTATTGCCGATGGGTCTGAAGAATGCGCCGTCGATGTTCCAGAAGATGATGGAGACTATTTTATTTCAGAAGCACAAAGATCTGGATTTACAAGAATTTTGCTCCATCTACATTGACGACCTTCTGATTGCCACGCCGTTGGGAAACAACTTTGATGAGTGCCTGAAGTTGCACGAAGAACAAGTTCGAAAAGTTCTCGAAGTCCTTCGACAAGAGAAGCTCGTGTGTGGACCCAAGAAGGGCAAGATGTTCCTCCAATCGGTGGAATTTTGTGGCTCTGTCTTGGAAGATGGGACAAGAAGACCAGCCCCAGGAAAAATGGCTGCCCTGCAGCTCTGGGAAAGGCCTAAAACCATCACGCAGCTTCGTGCCTTTTTAGGCTGCTGCAATTACTACCACGAGTTCCTTCCTCTCTACGCCAAGTTCTCTGGTCCACTAACAGAGTTACTGAAGGTTGGCAAAATAGAAGGAAAGAAGGGATCTCAAGTCAAGCTCAAGTGGACGCCAGAATGTGAAGAGGCTTTTACTGGTCTCAAGGAAGCACTGGCTAATGTGGTTACATTAAAGACTCCGTGGTTGGATGGAAGACCTTTTTATATTCGTACAGACGCCAGTCGTTACGCCATTGGTGCTACGATCGAACAAGTCGACGACGAAGGTCACCATCATCCTCTGGCTTTCTGGTCTCGCAAGCTTACAACAAGACAGCGAAATTGGACTCCAAGGGAACAAGAAGCCTACGCAATCCTTTGTGCCTTACGGCGCTATGAAGGTTGGATCTTGGGCCATCGCGTTGAGGTACTGACTGACCACAAGTCACTGGAGAGCTGGAGGACAGAACATGTGGATACCCCTGGTGGACCAGCTGGGAGAAGAGGCCGTTGGCATGAAACTCTCAGCAGATTTGACCTCCATGTGACTTACATTCCGGGTCGCTACAACACAGTGGCGGACGCCCTGAGTCGCTGGGCCTACCCAGCCTCTGAGGCTTACTCTGAAGTGAGTTTTCATGGGACAGCGACGGATAAAGCTGAAGTGATCGAGTTCGACAAGGAGGAACAAGCACTGATCAAGAAACATTGTCTCCAATGTTCGATTAAAAATCGGATGAAGGTGGATTTGGTCAGATGCAAGGAGATTACCAAGGCGGATCAGACTGCAGGAGTTAACTCTGACTCTGAGTCGTCGCTGCCACTCCTAAATGTGTTTCCCCTGACGAGATCCAAGTCGAAATCCACGCTCCCTCCACAACAAAAGGATAAGGAAACTTCCTTCCTCTATGTGGATTGGACGAAGATGTACAAGGAGGACAGGTTCTTTGGGTCTGTTTACCACAAGTTGAAAGGGGACAAGCCTTACGACTCTGAAGAGACGTCTGATTTCAAAATCCAAGGCGACAAGTTATTTTGGCAAGGACGGATTTGTGTTCCTGATTGTCTGATTGACCAATATGTCAAACATTGGCATCGGAATGAGACAGCCCACACACATTCTCGTGTGCTGGAACAGGAGCTACGCCACAGAGTGTACACAAGGGACCTCAAGGGTGCCTGTGAACGAGTTGCCAAAGGATGCAAGCAATGTCAGGCGACCATCCCTAAGAATCAAAAGGCAGAAGGACTACTGAAGGGATTACCAATTCCTGAGAGGCTGTTCGACAAGGTGACGGCGGTGCGGCAGTCACACGCGCGCACTTCAGATTGTCGCATAGTGCTGCGCATTACGTAATGTAGATAAATGAAAGACGCTCAGATATTGTGTGTTTGTATGTTACAATTATCGAGATATCATGATTGTTGTATTATCATGTTATTCAGGGACTATGAAAGGTCTTAGGACAAAATCAGAACTGCGTCCCTGATTTGAAGGATTGGTGTTGTGCTCTGGCCTGCTACAATTTTGTCCTAACTGGGAAAATTTTCGGACATCGTTGAGATTGAGGTTGCGAAGAATTGTGGCCGCTGTGGAGAAGTTTAAAGCAGCAGAGCAGGACGCAGAGATCTGCATTTACGTCCGAAGTTCGGGAACAAATTTTTTCCCCCTTTCACCGCATATATGCACAGGGCAGTGCTACAACCCGCCGAAGAGGACAAGTTGAGGGTTAAAGTTACCGAAGCAGCGGACGCGGCAGAATGCTCGACGGTGAACACCAGCGAAAGCTTCGCAACGTGCTGCGGGAGTTGGGGACCGAAGAGTCTTGGTATGCAACTTCCGTTCGTGAACGTGAATATCATGAAGGGGCCTTCCTGAGGATGTGTCAGGCTGTAGCGCTAGGCGACGCGTATGATCCAGCGCTGGATTTGGGTTTGCCGCCAGTGTTGGGTGGGCCAAGAACGTCAAGGCCCTGGGAAGAAAAGAGCTGCAGCGTTCGAGGACTTCGTGTGTTACGAGCGCTGGGTTGCGCTCAGAAAGCAGCGCTGACGAACGACGCTGGGTGCAGCGCTGACGAGCGTCAGCATCAGCACGAAGATGACAGCAAAAACCAGGCGGCGTCCACGAGAGAGTGCCCAAGTCGTCCCGAGGGTTTGGAGTTTGCGCAAACGCAGGCCGGCGCGCACGAAGCGACGCCGCTGAGGTCCACGAGTGGCGCCACGGAAGAGAGGCCGACGCGAGAGTCCACGAGTGCCAGTGGGACAACACAACCGCAAACACGAGGACTTCGAATCCGAGGACGACGACGAAAGGAAAAGGCGTCGACTTGAAGGTGATATAACAAAATTTTCTAAAGGTTCTCCGTTGAATTTCTGGCATATATACACGGGAGTGCGCTCCTAGCGTTCGAGTGCTTGCGCTCACGCGTGTGTATGCACATCCACGGTGTTTGAGTGCGTGCGCTCTGCTGTGTGTGTGTGTACCAGTGTATTGAGGATCTTGGAAGTGGAGTTGTGACTGATCCATTAGATCAGGTGCGTGGGGCTCACTGAAACAGTAGTGAACGACACACACAGCGCAAGGGTTGCGTCAGGGTGTGTGTTTGTGTTCTGCATGGCAATATGCCAGTACGGGTTTGCAGCACACCAGCACTGCATTATGTAATGTATCGGTGACCAAATAAAGAGGGTGGGCCACCCAAGGAATGGGCAGGGCCCTAATAAAGGTTACACCAGCTTGCTTCCTCCTCCTTGCCTATTTTTCAGGTTCATCCAAGAATCACAAGAGTTCAACGAGTCAACAAAGTCAAAATGACGTTGCCATGGTATGCCACCATTTTCTTTGGGTTCCACGCCTTTTTACATTTGAGGCCAACCATTGTGACTTCTGCTCAGGAGTCCAATCAGCGTCAATAAAGACAAATGAAGGATCCAGAGAACGAATCTCAGAAGTAATCTAACTCATATATGACTTCAGTGAATGGGCTTTGTATATTAGCATTAATGTCTGTTTGTTTGAAGACATTGCGTTGTGATGCACAGAGATTTGCATTTGTATGTGCAAGCACTTGCCTGGAGCCCCACTGAATTTTGTAAAATAGACTTCTGAGATTTTTCAGCATCGGATCCCCATCACCAAAGACACCCATTACAAGAAAACAGTGGAACCGGTGGTATACAAACATGCAACATGAAAAAAATTTTTTTGCATGAAAAGACAATATCAGTTTTGTTTTGGGTATCAAAGCTTTTGGGTGTGACTGCCACTCTTTTATATAACAAACAAATTGTGGCTCAGCCCAATGGTACAAGGGTATCATTGAGCTTGGGAGGGGAGTGCGGCAGTCACACGCGCGCACTTCAGATTGTCGCATAGTGCTGCGCATTACGTAATGTAGATAAATGAAAGACGCTCAGATATTGTGTGTTTGTATGTTACAATTATCGAGATATCATGATTGTTGTATTATCATGTTATTCAGGGACTATGAAAGGTCTTAGGACAAAATCAGAACTGCGTCCCTGATTTGAAGGATTGGTGTTGTGCTCTGGCCTGCTACAGGCGGATGTCTTCGAGTTGGGGCAAATCCAAGAGGAATGCCTCTACACGAGGAAGCCTATCGATGGGGTTTTGTTAATTCAAGACCGCCACAGTGGCTACATCCAAGTCCTCCCTTGCAACACGAAGCATCTCACCTCTGAAATGGCTGCCAAGTGGACTGCAAGTCAGTGGATGAGTAACTGGGATGTGCCCAGTGAAATTCTGACGGACAGTGGGAAAGAGTTCATTGGGACTTGGTGGGAGAACATGTGTGCCCTATTGGGAGTTCATCACCTTCGTGCCCGAGTCTACGACCATCGAGCTCTCCCTGCTGAACGCGCTGGAAGGATTCTTATCTCCATTCTGAGAAAATTTCTGGCGACTGAAAAGGACTACAATTGGTTGGAGACAATTTACTGTGTCTTGAGAAGATACCATCGCACCAAGAATTACACTGGATTAAGTCCGAATGAGCTGGTTTTTGGTCGTGAGAAGATGGGTCCAGGACCAGTGATGCATCATCCAAGGCAGTGCTACGACGCATCACAATGGTTTGAGAAGATCAAGGATCTAGAGTCCAAGTGGATCAAAGCCAAAGTGGAAAGTCAAGCAGATTGGTTGAATTTCAAAAATAAGTCAAGAACGCAAGGAAAACCCTTCGAAAAAGGCCAGCAAGTTTGGCTTCGTAAGTCAGACGAGACCCTGAAGGACGACAACAAATTGTTACCTTTGTGGGATGGCCCATTCCAAGTCAAAAGTCAACTAAGTGAGACTACATTCAACATTGAGATTGAGCCAGGCAGGCATCAAGAAGTACATCGAGATCGTTTGAAGGCCGAAGTACCCTGCCCCAAAGGAAGGTTCAAGCCTCTCTATTGGACTTCGAAGTACCTGAGCGACAGGAAGATGGTCACAAGCAGTTTCGAGTTGGAGAAGATTCTTGAGTACAAGAAGAATGCTCGAGGCAAGTGGTACTTTCTGTGCAGATGGAAAGGATTCGGTCCAGAAGAAGACAAATGGGAGCCAGCTTCAAGCTTCATCCATGGGTATACGGATACTTTCATCAAGTTCCTGAAGAAACACCCTGAGATTGACAAAGAGCTCTCGCTGATCAAGGATTGTGTCACCAAGGAGGACTTACAAGCACAAGAAGAAGCTCCAATTGTGGCATCATCCATCTCTGACAAGATCTGATCAGAATTTGGGTCGCGGAAACTCTCCAAAAGGTTTACGGTCGACATATACCCTTGGCATGGGGACAAAACAGTCCTGACGCATCGTCTGTGTGGTTCGATGGACAGATGATGGGACATTCTGGGGTCATCCTGGTCATTCCATCCATCATTCTCATCATGGCCATCATGTGAATCATGTGCTTCATCTCAGATGATTCCAATCGGAAGTTCCGAGAGGCCTTTATCCTCGACCACGACGACACTATCGCCTTTTGCTGTCGGCTGGGCCCCTCTACTCGCCTTGGGAAGGACTCGTTCGAGTTCGTGCTCATTACAGAGATTCTGGCACATGACTGAGTCTGATCCATTTCATGTGTTTGACGGATCTGCTCAGAATGTGATTTCCATCAGCTCTTACATCGAGACGGTTGGTTCGTATTCCAATAGACCACTGTCAAAGGGCTTATATAGACCAAGTGACGACGATGGTGTTCTTACTTGTGTCGACTCGCTGTTCATCTGTGGATTGTGTTGGAATCCCCCTCAGAATCAGCTCAATTTTGGCAAATTCCCAGTACCAGGCATTGGATGCTTATACATTCTGGGACTATAACGAGTCAATTACCCATTCTGGCTCATACTGGATTAAACATGAAGCCCTGGGAACAATACTGACAGTGTGGGGATACCCCACTGGGTTTTCTTGGTTATCATTACTTCAAATGATTGGATTTCCATCATGGGGATTCATCATCATCATGAGGATTTGACCTGGATTGGCTATGAATGAGAACTGGATATCCGTTCAACACTACACACAGTGTCTATCGACATTGAATTGAACCTATTTCGGCTTGCGGTGAGTTTCGCCACCCTGAATCCATGCGCGATTCACTGATTTTGGTCCCAATTCAGGCACATTTTGTACCATAATCTGGCATCTGGTCTCATGACTGCAAATGACACCAGCCAGTTTCACACATATTGGACTCCATGAAGGGATACCCTATTTTTTTGACGCTCGACGACATGGCGACGCTTGTTTTCTGTTTTCTGGCAGTGTGATGTCAGATCCTGATTGCATCATGCATCATGGATCATGGATCATCATGTACATTCTTCACTCAGACTTTCAATTTTCGAATTTTCGAGCTTGAACGAAGCTTTTTCTGTGTGCCCTAAGGTACCTATGCGTTTCATTCAAGTCGATGGCCATCGCGAAACACAGATCTCAGCACAATTTTGCTCAATTCAGCTCAATTTCACACATTTTGCCTTAGATTAGGTAGTTTTTGGTCACTTTCGCCGTTTCGTTCACTTCACTTGACCCAACCTGACATACTGGCGTATGTTTTCAGAGGGGGAGTGTAACGGCAGCAGTGACAGCACTGAATTATACACTGATGTGATCAGAATTCCAATGATTCTCAGATGTACATTAGTGCAGTAAATTTTCCGCTCAGTTTCATGTTTTCCGTTCGCCGGCAGATGTCGCCTGTGAGCGCGCGTCGAGTCGCATTTGTCTTTCGTGATTTCCCAATCGGATTTATTTAAATTATTTCGAATGATTTCACGATGTGTCATTAATTGCGATGAATGCGCATTGAGATTCTATGTCGGCGCCATTTTTGTAGACCGGGTTTTCGTACTCTTCATATCTCACCATGGAGTTCAAAGGACTTACAAATGCTTCGCATATGTCGCTCCAAGAGGCTGGATATGGGTCTGAAGAGGGTCAGTTGGGTTCGGAGATATCAGGGGCAGTGTCGGGCGTTACGACCCCTGGGGCATCAAGGCTGCAGGCTTCGCAATCACAACAAAGATCAACCACTATGCAGCGGTTACAGGGGGACCCTGGTGTGCGCTGCTCAACACCTGAAGCGCTACTATGATCCTGAAGACCTCTGTGGGGGGGAGTGGGTGCTGAACGACGAGGAAATCGCCGCCCTAGACCTACAAGGGGCTGCCAGCCCTATGGAAGTTGAAGGGGACCTCCCCGACATGAACGCCGAGGAGATGGCTAAGGAGGGCTTCTACCTGGTGAAATCTGTCCTACGCCACCGCTATCGCCGAGGTTGGCACTTCCTCACCCTCTGGGAAGGGTTTGGAGTCCAAGAGGCCACCTGGGAGCCCTTCGCAGCGTTTGTTCTACCTGAGGGACGCCTAAGCTCAGTTCCGGTAGACTACTTGTCCCAGAACAACCTTGGTGAGTTGCTGAGGCTCGCTGAGACGCTTGCCTCCAGGACTAAAGCTAGGGACTAAACCTTACCCTTACCTGCCTAAGCGTATGTGTGAGTGTGCAACTCCTAAGTTCCTGACAGCAAGCTGCAGAAATGGTGTCTTAATTATACCCAAGTCTGCACGCTTGCTAAACCTCGAGGATGTCTTACCGGTGCCACGGGGTACGCCCCGGGTCTCTCCTCCCCTAAGCGCCCAATTTCTGTGCTGGCGCAAAACCTTGGGGGAATACCCAGCATACTAATCCAGGTATTGTTTGCCCTACCTATCTGCCTACTACAGGGTAGGGGTGGCCAAAAGCTATGAAGGCTTGAAAACGCCCATTAGCTACGATGGCCAAAATCTAGCCTAACCACTGCCACTGCCCACCAACCCCGCTAAAATTGCAGGAAAAGGGTGGGACAGTGACACACGCACTACAGGTCCTACACACAGCCTACAGTGGCACCATCCTGGTGGGCGAGCACTTCTGCAACTGGCTCAAGCCCCCACTCAGGACTACCACTCCTACACGCACGCTCTACCGGGTGGCGTTGAAGGAGAAGTCACGAGCCCTAGCGGCTCACCTGTGAGATTGCAAGAAAACACAGAGCTACTAAGTGTCTGTGGCCTAACAGGGACGCCACAACGTGTTTCCCTGCTAGGGCTTGGAGGAAAGGAGTGCTCATTGGCGTGCACATCGCATATGTTGATGGAGTCGGACTCCCTGCTCTGCCACAGGCAGAGGCGGAGTTATTTGTTTGTGTGATCAGCGCCCTTGTTTAGCAGGGCATGAAAAAAATCAATCGCTGCTGCACCAATCACCCTGACCTTCCCACCTGCAAAGCAAAGGCAAATGACTCAGGTTTGCGGCTGAGGAACCAAGACTACCTCCACGTGTTATACGCTTCTCAGGTAGCCCTATGATACACTGTCCTCAAACCTCAGTACCAGCAAGCAAGCTTAAGGAACTCCACACGTTCTCTTATAGAACGTGGGGTGGAACCCTTGGGTAACCCAAACAAGGGTTGTACCGAGCGCACCACGCGTGGCCTACCCTTTAATGCGTGTGTGAATGCACGAGCATGCACGAGTTTTCCAACCTGTCAGCCTTGATCAATCTTTCTCTTTCCTCCTAATCTTACCCATAATCACGAACTCCACCAGGGGGTGGCCCCGCCTGGGCTTACCTACCTTATCTACCGCTGGTGAGTGAAGCAAGGTGAGGGAAAAAGCGAAGCACAAGTGAGACACGACGCTATGCATAAGTGTGTATGTTTTAATCAGTGCAACAAAAAGGGTGGTTGTGCTGTAAGAGCAGTTGTCACGGTTGCCCCGCATTGCACCGCAGAGCAGGACCGTTAGCCCCCCGTGACAACCACTCCCTGGCCGAAGGCCATCGGTTTTTTCCCTAATCTCACCTCTAATCACCTGCAATCTTTCTAATCTAGCCCTCTATTGTTTGTTAGCGCTGCTACAAGGCACGTTCACGGAGACACGAGACGAGCAATGTGCATGCTGCATACGAGACGAGCACACCTGTGGTTTATACCTGATTCATCGAAATCTTTTCTTTGATTTTCGAATTCTTGGAATTTTGATTCTTTCTGTCGGTGTGGGTGAGATCTTTATGTTTATTTATTAATGTATGTCTCGTCATTTTTGTCATTATACGTAACATACGTCTATAATCTTATTAATTCTTTATTTCCCGGCGCTTCGCTAATACCCGCTCATGCGCGCCGCCTCTTTCTGCGTGGGAATTTCTTGATTTAAAAAATCAACAGATGACTACAAATTTTATAAAAATGTGCATCTGATGCACAATTGGATTCAGTTCAGGTATGTGCATTCAGTAAAATTCTAGGCCGTCATTTGACGGGTTTAGGTGTTGTCGCTTCGCGTTTGCGTGGATTCGTCCCTCATCCTTCCATTCCTCCGTTGTACAGATATCCTCGCAAAGTCTGGCTGAGTAGGCCGCTGTTCGGGCCGAAAAGCAGCAGCAGGAGACTGAACCACAACCAAGACCCCTCCAAGGGGCCATTCTAATTTAATCGTCGAACCCTCGCCCCAGTACCAGGACAGGTGTCTCCATCAGGTTCCATGAGACTTACATTGAGCATCCTATGAGCGTCTGGCGTTGGGTTGTGTTACGCTGCAGCTTGGAGGGAGGGATGCATATCCATATGGTCTTTGCATGCCCTATGCTAATCCCACCAAGCCACAGGAACCCCTGCGGCGCCGAGAGCGCTGAGTTTTCTGTTGGAAATTGTCATAAACGTTGCAGCAAGAGTCGCTGGCCATGGTAAAGCGCTCTTTTCTAGTGTTAGGGAAGCTATAGGTATTTTAAAGTAGGTGTGGAAACCAAGGAAAGGCCAAGAAAAAATCCCTTTTTCCTGAAAATGCGACAGTGGTGGCCACCACAGCACAAGGGGGGAGTAAGAAAAGGTGCTTTTCCAATGCTTTAGGGTATACTTCAGTTGTATTAGAGGTGCTCTAAGCACTCTTGCATTTTTAAGTTAGTATTGGCCTAACCAAAATGGGTGATAACACATTTTGACCTATGGAACCAAACACTAAATCAGGATGTGGTGTGGACCCCTTAATCCCCAAGTTATATGCACTAAAACATCTTGTCCTTGGTGACTGATGCACTGATATATTGAAGGCAGAGCCTATGAATTTATCTATGTTTTCTCATGAATTCTTAGCTATCCTAGTGGTATGCACCCTAGCGGGCCGGGGCACCTCTTTTTGAGAGGTCCTGGGTTCAATACTCAGTCAGCCTAGCTAAGTAGGAATATCCCATGTGACATGGCAGTGACCTCAGCGCTACAAGCCATGCCGGCTCAGCACCTATGGGACCCAAAAACAAAGAGTGCACATCTCAAGATGGCACTATGGAAGAGTGAGAGCCCATGGGGCAGTTTTTCAATCAGTTTTTCTCAAACATGTAAAATATTTCATCCTGAGTTGCAATGTATGTTAATTGCTGTGGTCTATTGTTGATAGTTGTCTTTATCTAACTCTTTGTGACTGCAGCCCTTCATGCTTTGATCCTGTTTATCTTCTACTTGCTTATCTTTGGCTTGGGTTATCCTGGATTGGTTGTATTTCAACAATAAAACATTTTACTCATCAAAAACAAGCAGCAGGAGCCCTACACAAGCAGCAAGCAGCAGGAGAGGCACAACAAAAACACTATAAAACTTTCTACTCATAAGAAGACAATGACAAAGGGCTGGGCTGTCCATCCATGTCCCATGCTGAAGAATAGGCATTGGCGAGCTGCAACTTGGTGCCTTTGGTATGAAAAATGTTGAAAAAACACGGGAAAAAAGTTATTCATAGACTTGTGCATTGGACAATTGTAGAAGATTGGAGGGCACGGCATGGATGGCATGTGAGGCTCCAGTGTGCCATTCTTATGTCCGTGGGCAACGAGGTGCAGATGCTGAGTTTTCATGTGAGCTACAACAAAATCCGGCGCTTCGGACAGGACCGACGCTAGGTGCGACTTTGCACTATCACCCAATGGTGTAGCGAGACACCTATTAGTCATGCCGCGGTCGGATGCGTCCCGGCGTTGCCCAATACAGTAGCTGCCTGTCTTTCAACGGCTACTGTGCTAAAAAATGTTGTTCGTAGCTCACAAACAGATAGAAACAACTTTCTTTGTTATGTTGCACTTTCGTTGGCCTATAGAATTTTCGTCTCACTGTCAAAGTTTATACCAAATCAATTTCTCTGAACGTTGCAAGGAATATCCAAACTTGACTTGCATTTTCTCTCCTAACCGCTTTGCATACACCAAAAATTGAGTAGATTTGCCATTGCTTTGGCCAATCCGAGGTGTTTAATTGCAATCGTAGTTGTCATGGTCCGCATTGACAAACACTTTCAAAATCTACCATGCATACTACCGTTACCTGCTACTTTGGTAACTATCCAACAAATCGAAAGAATTTCCGACGCGGATCAACTCAACGTCAAATGACGGCAATTTGCACACACGGTATATTGCAGTATGAATATATTGCTATTATAATTGTTTGCCCTTCATGGTTTTGCGGCTGCTGGCTTGCAAGCTAGATGTGTTGTTGCATATCTTCTCTTCTTAGTACTTTTGCCAAGCACCTTCCTTGCCTGTCTGCTACCAGCTTGGCCGCAAGCTTGGTTGCTAGCCTATTTGCTTATTTACTCTTTGTCATGCTACATTTCATACCTTTTGGTACCTCTGAAAAGAAATGCCGTGGCCGTTGTTTTGATTGTCGCTGCCCAACGCATGAATCAATCCATGTTCATATACACGTTCAACTCTAATAAGGTTACCTTACTAAGCAAAACTTATCTGGAAACATCACATTGTTGTTGGTACACGAATTGGCACAGCTTCAAATCTCGGGTCCCAACATGTGCCCTTCTGGCAACCATCTTTCGGCAAGCTATGCTTTTTTCAGCATCAACCCAAAAGTATTTAGAACCTGTATCAAATTGTAGCGCAACCCCAACTTCACTAGCGGCAAAACTTAGTAAACTTAGCGACCTCCGATCTTCATCAAAGTTTGGAAATCATGCGATATTTTCTGAAATGTAGCTCAACATACAGAATAGTCTACAAAGGTCTACACGTATTATTCCATAATGCATTAATGGATGCAAATTCTTGATTTTCTACTTTGCACCAAAGGTATTTGCCTTCTAGCCGCGGGAAGCTTAAGGTGATGAGATGTGCATGGACCCGTGATATACATTTCAACACATTTTCTTGAGCATGCCAGCGGTGCACAAAAGCTTTTGCGTGTTTGAAATTGAATTGTACTTTTAACTTACATATTGCGACCCAGCCCTTTTGGATGAAGATGAAAGCATGCTCCATGGTTGGCGGAAAGGCAATAAGAGATTCAGCTCTACATGGACCAATCGAAAGCCGTTTGATGTAACAAGCAACATCCATACATGCCATTGTATTTTACCGCGTGAGTCAAAAGTGTAAGTGCCTGAGTATTACACACTGTAGGTGTGCGTGCGCCACGGGCTTGTCATGCTAATGCATAGAGTGATACCCTAGGCGTGTTGTTGACGGCCAAAAGGACATCAACATCTTTGATATTCCCTTTGTGCTCCATTTTGCATCCCAAAAAACACTCCCTTTTCGTGGGTAAATCCGGATAGTGTGTTGACACCAAGGGGTGTGAGGAGGTTGTCCGGGCGAGTATTCACTTTGTCTTGGACACCCACTGGACCATCTCCCCTCTGGGTGGGCAAGCTCCTTCCAAAGGCTCCAAGTGGCACATATCAGAACAGGGCATAAAACAGGCAGAAAAAGGGCAGCAAAAACAAATCTCACTAACTCTTAACACTCTCACCGCAAAGAACTGCGTCGTCTTGCCCTTCTTTTGGTTGCCAACGAATGTGCTGTAATGATGCTGCGCCGAAGCCATTCGTGCTTCCAAATGTAGCCTTTGTAGCCAACATATGATATTCCCCCCGCCGGGGATCTACCGTCGACAGCAACAGCTATAGTTCAAACGACCTCCAGAATGGGCGAAATACACGTCGAAATCGACATCGCGTTACAGCCTATATAGGGCACAGTCTCCAAATCTTTACATCAAAGGGCATTCATCCATCGTCTCGGCAGGTCTAAAGGCGAAAAGTTCCAAATCCCAATTTAAGCCCTCAAAATGGCGCGTCGCACGCGATTTCACCATCTTACTCTTCGCTACCTAAGGAGTACACAACGTGTGCAGGAGGGGACTAAATCGGTGATTGTAGTCGCGGGGATGGTTCCCATGAATGACGCCTAGGCCCTTGGGGCCCACTGCGAGACGGAGCATAGAAAGCACTGTGCCAAACATGACACACCACGAGGTCCGTCAAAACTCATCATGTTCCTTTGTTTAGCTCGCCTATGTTTTCTCGTACCTGTTGACGTGCTCCACCTATGAATATCTCGCCACCGAGAAAGCTATTCAAAAAGTTGACAAAATGCGAAATTTGGCCAGCTAGGGGTCGGCAGTCCACCTTGTGAAAGGCTTTTGGAATTCCACCGTGGCCCTTGTGTTGTAGATCACCCATAAGTAGTTTCACATTTAGCTCAGCGTGCGGTAGAACGCGCACACTTCACCCTACGAGTAGTAGGATGCAAGTTTAGTGCCGTTGTGGACCCTGCCACGCTTGAGCTTGGCGGAGTACCATTTGGGACGCCGGACATACACATGTTGACGTAGGTGTGTCTATCCGAGCATGTGAGGTGAGTAGTGCCCATCACCGATGGGTAGCACACGACACCCACCTGCACTGCACATATAGAAAGCATTGTGGTTCCATGTGTTAGCGCCATTTGGCCTTATTGCTTCGTTTCCATGCACCCCGAAGACGTGTGGGCTATGACAAGGATTGGAGGATGGTCGTGAGACTGAAATTTGCACTCCAAAACATGCACGCCGCGACATCAACGGTGCCATCGGCTGAAATACCCGATTGCCTCGATTGATTGTGCGCTTGCACCCGTTGGTTATTTGCTTTCCCCTTCCATGCGGGAGAAGACAGTGCAAGCCCCTAATCCTACTCTCAAAGCAAGTAGTGTGTGCGCTCCCTCATGGGACAAACTTGCAACACACATGGAGGTCGACACAACTTTGATTTCTGCATTTGCCGTTGTGGGGATTGGGTTCAGGTGCCAATGTCATGAGACCGTCATGTTTGAGTCCCGTGTTTGCTGTGATTTCAGCATCCGGGACACCTCAATCAATCAAAAGGGGAGCCGTAGCCACCGAGGGGCGCAGGGGCTTACAACAAAGAGAAGCTCATGTGAGCTTGGCCCTTGCCTTTTTCATTTTGCACACGAAATCCAAGTCATCGTTTATACCCAACTGAGTCCACTGAGCCCAAACCGATAATGAACAAAGTAGGGATCGTTTTGTACATCATCACACGTGTGGTTTGCCCATTGACCCCCGTTTTACCAACCCTCCCTCGTCGTGCTTCGTTGATGCCGAATCCTTTGTCATGTATGTACCAACGTCACGCAATCTCAAAGGCAAAGGATTTGGTTGGGTATGAGCACGAGGGGTCACATCGGTGTCTTGAAATCTACGATCATGTGCTACCTCCGCTTGCTCGTACATAATGCTCTTGAAAGTGCCGGACCAATAGACGTACCCCGCAGCGAGAGAGATATGGGGACCGTGGTGCCGTGTTGATGTGTTGTGCAGCAACACGTACGTTGTTGTTTTGTGCAGGATAATGTGAGGTGCAGTATCGTGTTGTTCCGTGGCTTGCCGCATCGAGTCGTGTTGTGCCTGTAGCGCATTTGGTACCAACCTTGAGCTCAAGGCCTTGACCTAATGGCACTACTTTTGTAGTAGCGCAAAGTACTTTGTGTGGCCACCAATTAACGGCACTCGGCCACAAACATTTATTCACTCCACCCTTGGCACGTGAGGTGGTTGCCTGAACACACGTGTCGTCCACCATCGGTTTGTATGTCGTATGCACTCACAATCTTTGAATTTTTGGTTGCTTTGATAATTCGCATGGCCCGCTGCTCCGAGAACATCTTGTTTCAAGTGCATGGTTTGAGGCACCATTTGAGAAGTCGTTGGTGCACCCATTGCTCGGTCATATGACGGGGCTACATTGGCATAGACCGAGCAAGCAACCCCTCGCCATCCATCTCGAACCCCACACACACAAGGCCATACACCGTTCAAGGCATCCTCTATGAGATCTAGTGCTTGCTGCTCGCGTTGGTAATACGGTATTGCGGTTGTCTTTCTTCTTTGTTTAGCTTCCATGCATCGAAGTATGAATTACGTAATTTTGATATATGTGTTGGGCTTGGCTGATTGGCGTTGGTGCATGGCAAATGCCCAAACAGGTATGCCTTTGGGCTTCGTTAGACAGGCCGCAAAAATTGCTTCATTTCATTCCACCACCAGCGTCAAGTTTAGAGGCTGGCAACGGTTGGCAAGCGTCATGGGTGTGAGAGGAGAGAGCCCCAGCGCAAACTCTTTGAGGAAAACCTACCCATGGACGCTAAGGACAAAGCATATATTGGGTGAGTACAACAATTGCAACAAAGGTTGGAGGAGAAAGAAAACAAACAAGCATGGGGGCCGTGCACGCGGAGCCAAGAAGATGTTGCTAGGGCAGAGGGGGACGAGGAGGAGGTGGTGGGCAGCATGTTGTAGGATGTGAAAATGCGGGAGCCATTACTTTTCGCAACAAAATGCATGGTGATACGGATGGTATATGCGGCATAGATGTGTGTTGTGGATGGCCTCGAGCACCGACGCACTGTTATGGGAAATCATCCGGCCGGCCCCTTACTCAAACACCGGACGTGTGTTGAGTTGTCCAATACCCCGATGCAATCCCATCTTTGTCTCTTAGCTTGTTTCGATAGCCCACTTGGTTGGACTGATAGTGAGGGAGACACTTGCTACTCCTACATGGTCAACGATTGGTGTACTTCGAATGGGGATTTCGGAGCAAGTTGGGACCCGATTTGGGGCACGTTTGCCGACTACGCCAACCACGGTAAGGATGCCACCCAAGTTTGTTGTGATTGCGGAGGCGGGTCAACAGGTACTCTTCGCTACTCTCTCGCCGCCACAATTACATTGGGAGAGGGAGGGGTGGGGGTAGGAGGGAATTTCGATAGCATCCTACGACAGAAGCTCATAATGTCATCCACAATGCTTCCAAACCCAACTTAAACAAAATGCTTGCATTCTTCGAAACTGCGCCAGCCGGGGGGGGGGATGGATGGGAAGGGGAGGTGTTTCTCATACCTCTCATTGCCAATTTGGGGTGGTTGCAACCTCAAGGTTTCCCAAGATGAGCAAAACAAGGTGGCCTCCAGCCCCCCTCAACAACAACAAATCAACCATGGAAAGGGCCACTACGGTGAGGCGCTTTTGGTGTTTCTGGGGCGCGCCAGCCAGCCAACCGTCCGGCGGGGGGGGGGGGTGCAGAGACAGCTGCTAGGCACAGCTCCTTCACAATCCAAGCAAGGGCAAAGGCACAGCATAGCATTGCTACTCGGATTTGGCGCATTCCGTGTTTTTGAGCTGTTGAGCCCTTGCCCGCCGTGCATTGCATCGTGTTACATGAAGTCAAAGGTTCAAACCCCATGGGCCAACGTGCAACCGGATGCCCGCAACCATATGATGCTTTCACGGATGTGTGTGTCTATTGCTGCCAGTTACGGTTCTTGCGTCGGGCTCTAACATCCCAAATGGTAGGTGCCCCCAACAGAACGGAGCAGAAAGCAACAACAACTGGTGGTACCAAGAGGTGTACGGCAAAGATCGGCACTGGGTCTACTTGGCCGGAGCTATGGCCTTTGGGCGCGTGTCCCACATCGTGCCTTTTTCCCTTGTGGATTGCTACAACCAGACATGTCACTACTGTCCGGCAGCGGAGCTGAGTTTTGTTGGGAATCAGCCCGCTTCACCTGCCACTCAGTAATATCCGCTCCTGTTGCACCCGCGCAGCTCAGTAGGAATCGGCTGCGTCCTGTGTCCGACTCAGTAAGACCCAGCTCCTTCTGATCGCGTCTGATCTGCGGGACGCTAGTGGCAAGTCTGGCCACAACACTGTTTGTCAGGACCGGATCATATCAGGCAACAAACGTTAGTTTAATAGCACGTGGGCACCCCCTCTCTTGGTTCAGACTCACTGGGACTGTTGCCGACCCCGAATCAATGGGATGCTGCCGTCTCTTGCGTGTGGCTGTGGGTCAGCAGGGGGACCTCCATTGAACGTGGGCTGCGAGACCGTTGCATTTGGACAGCGAGAGGTTGTGTGGAGTGCGGGACGTGCTGTCCCAGAATGGGGGGTGTTCTGGTTACATGGGTCTCCCGCAAGGCCATCCACACAGCCCTCTGGCGAGCCGTGGCTCGGTTTCTGGCGGTTTCTGGCGGTTTCTGGCGGTTTCTGGCGGTTTCTGGCGGTTTCTGGCGGTTTCTGGCGGTCGCCAATCCGGCCTGCCGGCCATCCAGCCTGGCGGTCGCCAATCCGGCCTGCCGGCCATCCAGCCAGGTCTAGCCATGCGGGGCGGGGGGGCCAAAAAAAAGAATGTTGCCACAGCGAGCCTCAGCGAGGAACACCCCCCACACAAAAAATAGGTCGACCTCACAGTACCTGGACGGCCGTCCGTGGCACCAGGTGATGCCCCGCGTCCTTGTTGCACAGGTTTGGGATTCAACGCGGGCACTTTGGATTCAGGTGTGCGTGCCAGCGCAATCGAGGGGGTGTGCACCGACAGGGGGCTCGACATGCGGGAATGGCACGCCCCCCCTCATCGCATGGGATGGTGGTCGATTGCGCGGCTCCCTGAGCCCCGCCTGCTGCCATGCAGGACGGGCAAGGGCTCAACAGCTCGAAAACACGGCACCTGCCAAACACGAGCAGCAACGCTATGCTGTGCCTTTGCCCTTGCTTGGATTGTGAAGGAGCTGTGCCTCGCAGCTGTCTCTGCCCCCCCCCCTCCACCCGTGTCTTGAGGTTTAACCAGGTTTGGCATAGAGAATAAAGATGCACTTATGCCTGACTGTGGAGTGCATTACCTCTGGTTTGCATTTGTCTGTTTTTTAATTAGGTCACACCCCCCCCTCCACCCGCCGGACGGTTGGCTGGCTGGCGCGCCCCAGAAACACCAACAGCGCCTCGCCATAGTGGCCCCTTCCACGGTTGTTTGGGCCCTGTGCTCGGAGGCCAGCCCCCCCCACCCCCGCCCACTTCCTGCCACTGCAGTGGGCCCCACCCTGACCCAAGCCCTGGTGCTTGCTGCGTCAGGGGGCAGGTTTGCGCTTGGAGGCGGGGAGCAGGCTATTGCTTGGTGTGGCCGGACACCCTAACCCCCAGTGGGGGGGGGGGTCAGAGGCCAAAAAAAAGTATGTGCACCTCAAATGGGCCTCAAATTGCCGGCCCCTTCAATACAACTTCATCCCCCCCCCCCCCCGGAGGATTGTTCTGATGTGGGGAGGTCGGTGGGTCGGCCGGGGCTGGTCAGGGACCCAACCCCCCCCTCCCCCAGGGATAGCCCGTTGGGGAGGTGCCCCTCGCCCAGCGCGCACAAGTCAGTGCTGGAGTCGGCAAACCCCCGCATGGACTCGGGGTGTGCGTCTGGATGCCCCTGGTCACCGGCACGGGCAACAGCCCCGTCTCCGGGACGGCCGACCCCCGGAGTAGTCAAACAGGACAAGTCATCCGGGGGCTCCGTTGACACAATCAAACCACGTGCAGACCCCCAGAGGGTCAGCATGTGCGAGGGCGAGAGGCCAATAGGCGCCGCCAAACGCAAACAACCGAATACCGAGGCCTTGTGCCAAACCCGCCCCCCCCCCCCCCTCTTTGGCATTGATTACCAGGAAGCATCCACGAACCACCAGGAAGTATCCAAAGTCGCAGCAAGCATCCAGAAACAAACCCAAAGAGGTTCACTGCACGTTCAATTTACTACCCACACAAAACGCACCCCCCCCCCCCCCGGCCAATGGAAGCTCAAGGACAGGGCAATGTCTTCGTCCACTTTCACAAGAAACTAACCAGCGGTCAAAAACATTTTGGTTTGAACTTTTTCTGCACAAAAACCAAAGAAAAAAGTACACCCACATTTACAATCGGCTGGCCACTGGCCAAACCCCTTGTGGCCATTATTTACTTTTACCCTTGTTTGGCGTGCCGGTCTGCCCCGCCAGGCGCTTCTATCCGCCCCCAACGGCCGTCCCACCGGTTTGCACCCGCCAGACGCTGCCTCCCAACCACTGTTCTAACCGCCGGTAACCGCCTTTGCAACCGCTCGTGAAACCCCCTTTAGGCCCGTCTCCCCCCAAGCGCATCCCGGCAGGGGGTCCCCAATGTTTGGCATGTGCAGATCCCTGGGCGCCATGTCCTTCCCTTCGTCCTCCTCCGTCCCTCTTTTATGTACAAATGAAACCTGAAAATATTTTAAAGAAAATTATTCATTTATTCATTTACTTATTTATTTATTTATTTAATATTTCATATTTGGAGCCCTTCAACCTCAGACCTTTCTAAGCCCTTCCTTTATTGTTGGATGGGCTGGCGATGTGCACCCTCCTTCATTCCCGGGACGCAGATGGCGATGATGCCGATGACGATGCCGATGGCGATGCTGACGCCCTTTGGTCAGTCCCGCCGGCGTGCGCGGACGACCCGGCCGACTGGAAGGACTCGGAGGGACGGAGCTGCGAGGTGTACCAGGACAAGGCCCTCTGCGCGTCCGATGGGGAGTACGGCCCCGGCTGGTCCAAGTTTTGGGGGACGTTCGGGGACTTCGCGGTGAACGGGGTCGCGGCGCCGCAAGCGTGCTGTGCATGCGGCAAGGAGGGTGTGAGGGGCTGCTGTGGCCGGGGGCTGTGCTGGGGGATGTTGCAGCGCCGCCTTTGGAGCCGGGACCAGGGCCCCTTCCAACAAGTCGGCACCACTGCGGGGGGGGGGGGGGGGCTTGCCTGTGGACGGCCTGTGGACGGCCTGTGGACAGAGGCGCGTGGGCAGCAAAAACAGTCAAACGACCCCGGCAACAACCAGCACATCCTCAATACGCCAACTATTGGGCGCCGCTGACGCGCACACGGCACATCCCGCCACATTCAGCACAGCCCCAGCACCAACTACTGGGCTCCGCGAACGTCGAAACGACACCAGCAGGAGCACCGGCCGCAGCGGCCGACAGAACGCAGCGACCCGACGCAACATGCGAAGGGGAGACCGGGTGACTGTCCAGGGCCCCGTAAAGGAGCAACAACCCGACGGAATGTCACACAGGGGGACCTCCCCCCCCCCCCCTTTCAAAGGTTGGGCGAAATTTTCTTCCTGGTCTTTGGCTAATCGAAAATTTTCTCTGGAGCCTTCGGCGCCTCTCAAAACTCAGCACCGCCCGGAGGGGGAGAGGAGGGGGCTGGACCCACCCGCCCGCCCGCCCTAGAAGCCCCCCCCCCCCTGTGAAAAGGAGCCTTGGTCGGGACCCTTTGACGGAGGGAAATGGTCAGTCGGTTGCGTGTGTGTGTGTGTGTGTGTGTGTGTTGTCGCCGTGCCGACTCCGGGATGATCACTGGGGGTCAGGCCTTGCCTCACCACGTCCCTCATGTGCCTGTACTGCACAGAGGCGGCGAGCCTGCACCACAATGTCCACATTGTTTTGATGGCCGGACGAAAAGTCCAGCTGCCCAGGGCCCTGTTTGCCTCCAGGGGTTCGTGGTTGTTGGGGGGGGGGGCATCAAGGCTGAGTGAGTGTGCCGGATGCAGGGATGCATTCGAATCAAAGGGAAGGGACCGCAGAGGCGGTTAGACAGGCGGTTGGAGGAGGTTGCCAAAGCGGTTGGGGGGCGGTTACTGTCGGTTACACATGCCGTTGAGGCGGGCACTTGGCGTCAGGGGGACAGTGGCTGGGCATAGGCTGGGGGCCCTAGCATAGCCATAGCTACATCACACGAGAGATTTTAGATGCATTGGGCCCTCGTCGGGAGACCTTCATTTACAAGATGTATTTGGAGGAGAAGAAGCACGTGAATTGTCTAGAGATCTTCCTTGTACTAAAAGTCAGAACCTTCCGCCATTGTGTACGGTGTCCGTTTTGCCTCCCATGAGGGATACCTGTGTGCGTTGGTCAGAGCTGGGCTGTCCCCTGGTTTGTTTTGCATTGCCTGCTGTTGACTGAATCCCCTGTACTCTACGGCATCTGTTCTGGAGTGAGAGTAATTCTCTTTTACGCTTCTGTTTTGGTCGAACGTAGTGTGTGTGTTGTGTGTGTGTGGAAAAGGGAAGGAAGGAAACCCCTCGCAATGCACCCCCCCCCCCCCAGGGAGGCCTTGCGCCGAACCCCCCCAGGGATGCATTGGAAGGGGGGAGGTACCCCCCCCCCTCGAGGGCGCCCAGCCTATGCCCAGCCACTGTCCCCCTGACGCCAAGTGCCAGCCTCAATGGCATTTGTACCCGACAGTAACCGCCCCCCAACCGCTTTGGCAACCTCCTCTAACCGCTGATTTAAGCGCTCCTCAGGCCACCTCTGAGGTGTCTTCCCTTCTAGTGCATCTCTGCCCCCCCCCCCCCTCCTCCAAGTCGAAACTCGAGACACGTGCCAGGCGCCAGCCCCGAAGGCCATGAGGCCGTCAGGTGAGCGGGGCTCTCCACCTCTCGCCGGTCTGGGCACCCCCCTCCCTACACCCCCCATCCCAATGAGTAGGCACCACAGCCCCCCGATCCGCGAGTGGAGGATCCCCTCCTCAAAAGGGGATCACGCACCATCCGGGCCCAGGGGTGCATTGGAAGAGGGGGGGGAGGTACCCCCCTCCAGGGCCCCCAGCCTATGCCCAGCCACTGTCCCCCTGACGCCAAGTGCCCGCCTCAACGGCATGTGTAACCGACAGTAACCGCCCCCCAACCGCTTTGGCAACCTCCTCCAACCGCCTGTCTAACCGCCTCTGCGGTCCCTTCCCTTTGATTCGAATGCATCCCTGCATCCGGCACACTCACTCAGCCTTGATGCCCCCCCCCCCCCCCGCCGTGAACCAAGAAACACAGAAAGGCGCACTCCAAAGCAACTCGCCTGGTACGGTCCGCCCCTCGTTGGTGGGCATGGGCGCCACAAGGAACGGACAGCACCAGGCCAGACCTCCCCGCAGACAACGGGAACGCCCCACCGCATTCGTCGAATGTGGGCATCTGGTGGAGGGGCGGTGTTGGCCGAGCCCGTTCCCTTCCTGCGCCTTCGTCCGGACCGCTTCGTTCGCGTGCGCTCGCCACAGCACAGCCTCGCTCTCAGGGACGAACACGCGGCCCCTTCCTGATGCCAACCATCCGACGCCCCGAAAGGCGTGTGCCAAACCGCCGTTGTCGCTCCGCCGGGGCTTGAGTTCGTTCGCGTCATGTTCTCGAATTCGCGAGTTCGAGTTCGGTTCGCGAATTCGCCCCGAAATTGAGTTCGTTCTCTCTGAGCTCAGCCCGGATCCGGTGCCTCACCGAGTCGCAGGCGGGGAATGGGGTGGGGGCAGCCAGGCGCGGTCCTTGTCCGCAAGCCCCCAACCCCCCCAGGCTTCGTTTATAAGAATTAAGTTGCAATGGGGGGGGGGGGGGTCTGGGTGGGTGGGTCTTCAGCCGGGTGGGTGGGTCTAAAGCTTTGGACCCCCCCCCTCTTATAATTCCGAGGGTTTCCTGGGTTGGGCTCCAGCCACCCCTTCTTTCTTTGGTCACAGGAGCCTTGTCTGGCTGGTTGGTGGTGCCCCTTTCCGCTTTGTTGTTGTGCAGGCACCATGCCAAAAGGGTAAAAAAAAAGTGTTTTCATCCCATGTGTTTATACTCCATATACTCGGCATTTCCCGGAGAATTTAAAAATGCACAAAAATGGGCATTTTTCCAGTCATCCCAAAATACTTATCTCATTCCTGACCGTGTGCTTGTCAAAGATGTCCAGTATCCTAGTTGGTGGAACACTGATGCACAACTGCAAGATCCTGGGTTCAATTCCTCGGGTTGGCATATACCTGTCATTGCGCAAAAGCGGTGGAGCTGTTTCCCCCTTTTTTTCCCATGGCTCATCATGAAACTAATTTGCAAAGGCAGGGTCATGTAGCCAATTTGGTTTACAAAAAATGCTCCCCACAGAATTATTAGAAGGGGGGGGGGGGTCTGGGTGGGTCAACAGTGGGGTGGGTGGGCCCAAAGTTGGGTGGGTGGGTCTTTCGCAAAATACCCCCCCCCTCTTATAAACGAAGCCTGGACCCCCCCCCCTCTCCCCCGGATTTTGAAAGATAGCGGTCCCGCCAGTGGGACGGGCAGGGCCATAGTCGGTGTCCCTCGGGCCGCAAAGCCGACCGGAATTGGCTTGTGGACCCTAAAAAACAGTGCGGATGCAGGACCCCCCCCCCCGCCACTGCAAAGCACCCCCCCGCCCCTAACCCCCGTTTCAGGGGTGCATTGGAAGGGAGACCCCCCATCCAGGGCGCCCAGCCTACGCCCAGCCACTGTCTCCCTGACGCCAAGCGACAGCCTCAATGGCATTTGTAACCGATAGTAATCGCCCCCAACTGCTTTGGCAACCTCCTCCAACGGCCTATCTGACCGCCTCTGAGGTCCCTTCCCTTCGAATGCACCCCTGCCCCCTTGTGCCCCCCCCCCCCCCCCGCAGCGCCCCCCATCCCCCCCCCCAGGTTTTGGCAGATCGCTGGGGGGGTGGCTCGCAGCGGGACCGGGTCTAGCCCCCCGCCCCCTACCCCTGGGGCACCGACTCCTTTGCCGTGCGGCGGTGCCCCCTCACCAGGGATGCATTGGAATGGGGGGGAGGTCCCCCCCCCCCCCCTCCAGGGCGCCCAGCCTATGCTCAGCCACTGTCCCCCTGACGGCAAGTGCCCGCCTCAACGGCATGTGTAACCGCCAGTAACCGCCCCCCAACCGCTTCGGCAACCTCCTCCAACCGCCTGCCTAACCGCCCCCGGGGCCGCCTCTGAGGTCCCTTCCCTTCCTGCGCACCCCTGCCCCTCGCCTCCGCAGCGTGCGTCACGGACGCGATGCTGGTGGTGGACCGCTCCGGGTCCATCGGCACCGACAACTGGCAGCAGGTCGTGACATACCTGCGGGACCGGGTCCGCCGCCTCGCCTTCGCGGGCCCGAGCGGCAACCGGCTGGGGGTCGTGGCGTACTCCACGACGTCGGCGGTGGTGTGCCGCCTGTCGCACGACCCGGCGGCGCTGCTGGGCTGCATCGACGGCATCGTGTACACCCGCGGCTGGACCAACACGGGGCAGGGCATTGCGGACGCCGGGGGGCAGCTGGACCTGTACTCCACCGCCAGCCGCACGCGCCTGATCGAAGGTGCGTGGGATGTGCCCCGGGGGAGGTCGGGGGTTCAACTCCGGGGGGCGAGGGGGATGCATTGGATAAGGGGGAGGTACCTCCGCCCCCCCCTCGTCCAGGGCGCCCGGCCTACGCCCAGCCACCGTCCCCCTGACGGCAAGTGCCAGCCCCAACGGCGTTTGTAACCGACAGTAACCGCCCCTGTACTCCACCGCCAGCCGCACGCGCTTGATCGAAGGTGCGTGGGATGTGCCCCGGGGGAGGTCAGGGGGTTCAACCAAAGGTTAGGGTTAGGTTTATGGTGATGCTATGGTTAGAGGGAGGGCAAGGGGAGGTAAGGGGAGCCTGTGCCCCCCCCCCCCCCACACCCAAATTGTCCCACCTGGACCCCCCCCTCCCTACCGACCCTCCCGGAGCCCCCCCCCCCATTGCCCCTCCTAGACCCCCCCTCCAACGCCCCCCCCCCCCAAGGGGCCTCCGGCCAACAGTTAGTTGGGGGGTAGTTGGCGTCCAGAACCGAGGGGTCGCCCCCCCCCCCGGGGTTCAACTCCGGGGGGCGAGGGGGATGCATTGGATAAGGGGGAGGTACCTCCTCCCCCCCCTCCAGGGCGCCCGGCCTACGCCCAGCCACCGTCCCCCTGACGGCAAGTGCCAGCCCCAACGGCGTTTGTAACCGGAAGTAACCGCCCCCAACCGCTTTGGCTCCAACCGCCTGCCTCACCGCCTCTGGGGCCGCCTCTGAGACCCGTTCCCTTCTAATGCTTCCCTGCTGGGGGGTGGGGGGGGGCAACGCAGCGAGGCAGGTTGTGGACGGCCTGTGGACAGAGGCGCGTGGACAGCAAAAGCAGTCAAACGACCCCTGCAACAACCAGCACAACCCCCGGTACGCCAACTACGGGCGCCGCTAACGCGCAAACGGCACATCCCGCCACATTCAGCACAGCCCCGGTACACCAACCACTGGGCTCCGCCAACGCGGAAACGACACCAGCGGGAGCACCGGCCGCAGCGGCCGACAGAACGCAGCGACCCAACGCAACATGCGAAGGGAAGAGCGGGTGACTGTCCAGGGCCCCGTAAAGGAGCAACAACCCGACGGAATGTGACACGGGGGGGGGGGGGGGCGTCAATAGAGCCCCCCGAAAATTGGGGGGGCTGGGTTTGGGAGAAGGGCCCAATGGAGGCGCGGCAGTCCTCCCAGTCTATACTATGCCCCACTCGGCTCGGGGGTGTCGGGACCGGGCTCCGCAACGTGCAGTGTCCGTGCACCCACCGCTGCAGCCGTGGGCGGGTTGGGCGGCGGCGATGAAGGCGGCGGAGCGGTCGGCGGCACAAAGGCGAGAATATGGGCAGAACGGAGGGGTGTAGTCGCCAAAAGGTGGCCGCTCGGGGGGGGGGGGGGGCGTTGAAGGCCAAGGGTTGAGACACCTCCCCTTGGGACTCTTCTCAGGCAACTGGTTGGTTTGTCGTGATGGCTTTCTTTCCATTGGCATGGCTTCATGAGCCAGGGGTGCATTGGAAGGGGCGGAATCCCCCCCCCCCCCACTTCAATGTGCCCGGCCTATGCCCAGCCACCGTCCCCCTAACACCGGGTGCCAGCCTCACGGGCATTTGTAACCAACAGTAACCGCCCGCAACCGCTTCGTCAACCGGGGGCGTGCGTGACCCCGCGGGCCGGAGGGGACGCTGCGGGGGATGAACGGCGATGGTGCGCTGGCGTCCGATGCCGCCTCATCCCACCTCCCCTCCCCTTGCCCTGTCTTCGGGGACCGTGTGTGGGGGACGCGTGTGCGTCATGCAGCTGCGACGGGGAGAGGGCGTGATTGCGTAGTGGCCGGTGCCCGGGGGGGGCGACTCCGCGGGTCCTAGGACGCCAACTACCCCTGCCCCCCCCCCCCCCCCCTAGGGGCCTTCGGCCAACAGTTAGTTGCCAAAGGTGTTGCCCTCAGGCGTCCATGGGCGCCAAAGGCGCCTGATGCTCCATGAACACCAAAGGTGCCCTAAGGCAAATTTTATCCAATTTGCACCCCAACACTATCCTTAAACCCAACCTTGACTCTAACGCCCACCCCCAACCCTCAGCCTACTCCTAACCCTAGCCCTACCCCTAATCAAGACTGAATATTGGGACCGAGCTGGTGGGGGAGGGAACATTAGATATGAATGGTGAGGGACACCAATGAGTTACACATTGAAGGCCGTTGACAGGGTGGAATCAGCCTGCAAGTGATCCCCTTCACCACAAGGCCCACTTTCAAGGCTTTTGTGGACTTGTGAGGGGCCAAAATGCCCCAAAATGGGCTCAAAATAGGCTCATTTCACCCGTTTGTGCACCCCAAATGGTCTAGGATGAGTTTTGGAAAAATGCGTTTTTGACCCATTTTTGACCCATTTTTGGTCCCAAAACAGCGCATCTTCAAGGCATTTTGGGATTTTCGGAGGACCAAAATGGGCCACCCCAAGCTCAAAACAGTCCAAAAACACTTGTTTCAGCATCACACATGGTCTAGGATCATTTTTTAGAAAAGTCATTTTTCTGCCCCTATTGGACCCTATTGACCCATTTGGGCACCCACCTGTTTGGGCTTGAGCTTGCAGCTTGCCGCAGCCTACTGGGCTTGGGTACGGGGGTCTAGGCGTCCATTTGGGCAATTTTGAGGGGTGGAAACCACAAAACGAGGGGGGTTGCGGGTGGATTAGGTGCCCTCGGAATCGCGTTTTGAGCCATGTAGCCAAAGATATGGCCTATTCTTGGTTTGTGGCTGTCGCCAGCCAATCTGCACAAAATTTGGGGCTTGTGGGGGCCTTTTTGGGCCGTTTCCGGGACATATGGTGGAGTCAGAGGGCCGCAAATGGCTCGTTGACACAAGAAAGTCAAGCCGCACATGGAGTGCACCCACCCTTTCCCTTTCCTTGGCCGTTTTGAATGGGTTCTAGGGCTCTTTTGGCCCAAAAATGGCTGTTTTTGGCCCTAAATTGCAGTTTTTGAAACTGAGGTCCGCCACTTGCGACACCCATTCCCGGCCGCCACCGTTGAGTTTCTGGCTCAAACTTTGTGTGGTTGTCCCTCACACCCATAGGTATCATCCACCAAAATTTCAGCCGAATGTGAAGCACCACGACGGATGTCTGATTTTTCCCCATTTCGCGCGTGCTGCTTGCTGCTTGTTGCTGCTTGCTGCTTGTTGCTTGCCTAAACCTGGTAGGTCCACCCTAGACCCTAAAAAGGGTTATAAAACCAAGACTGGTTCCACCAGCTCGGTGACCCTAGCCCTAACCCTAGCCCTGGCTCTCACCCTAGGCTAGCGTCAGAGTGAGTGTTGGGGTCCAAAATGGAGAGCAATGATGTGGCAAAAGCAGCCATCAACAAAATTTGGGGCATCTTGTTCAGCCCAATCAACATGGCTGGCATGGCCATAGTAGCTGGCTGCAAAGGTTAGGGTTAGGTTTATGGTGATGGTATGGTTAGAGGGAGGGCAAGGGGAGGTAAGGGGAGCCTGTGCCCCCCCCCCTCCCCACCACACCCCAAATCGCCCAACCTGGGATCCCCCCCCCCCCACCCGGATCCCCCCCCCCCACCCCAATGCGCCCCACCTGGATCCCCCCCCCCCACCCCAATGCGCCCCACCTGGAACCCCCCCCCCCCAACGGGGGTAGTTGGCGTCCAAAACCGAGGGGTCGCCCCCCCCGGGGGCCGGTGGATAGTAGACCGGGGGGGGGGGGGTGGGGCGCGGGGTCTGAGGGTGGGGGTGGGGGTGGCTGGGTTGCCCCTGTTTTTGGGAGGAGGGGGGGGGGGTGAGGGGGGGGGGAGGCTCGGCGTGTCTCCTGCGCGACGGCCGAATACTGCGGTGCTTGTCCCGTGTCGGGACAGGCTAGATCCGGCCCCGTCTGCGTGGCACTCAGTGGGGGAGGCTGGGAATTGAACCCAGGGCGAGACGCCTACGATTTGATGCCTTTGGCCACTGGACTACAGGGGGCAACCCATGGGGAAGTCGGGTTTTCAACTCCGGGGGCGCGTGGAGGAACAGGGCACCTGGGCCGCAGAGAAACACAGCGAGGCAGGCTATGGACGGCCTGTGGACAGAGGTGTGTGGACAGCACAAACAGTCAAACGACCCCGGCAACAGCCAGCACATCCTCAATACGCCAATTATTGGGCGCCGCTGACGCGCAAACGGCACATTCCGCCACATTCAGCACAGTCCCAACACACCAACTACTGGGCTCCGCGAACGCGGAAACGACACCAGCAAGAGCACCGGCCGCAGCGGCCGACAGAACGCAGCGACCCGACGCAACATGCGAAGGGAAGAACGGGTGACTGTCCAGGGCCCCGTAAAGGAACAACAACCCGACGGAATGTCACACAGGGGGTCAATAGAGCCCCTGAAAACTCTTGGGGGGTTCGGCAAAAGGGCTCAATTGACAGGACCATCAATCAGTTGTTATGAACTCTGGTGCGAAAGGTGCCGAAGTTTATTTGAGCACCAAAGCCCGCCCAAGGCTTCCCGGTCGTTCGAGAACACACACGCACCTTCCGAGGGCTGGGCACGCTGCTCTGCAAACTGCGTCCCTGCATCGGGGCATAGTGTGTGTCGCATTGGAGGGGAATGTGGAGGTGGAACCCCCCGTGGCAGTGGAGGGGCTGTGGGCCACACGGCGGTGACCCGCAGGCCTGGGACGGGGTGGCCGTCGTGTATGCGGGGATGTCTGGACCAGTTGACAACCGTAGGACGAGGGTGATACCCCCCCTCAGACCCCTACCCCCGTTGCCCTGCCTCCCCCCCCCCCCCCAACTCCACATGATCCGGTTGTGGGCATTCTCCCGTCTATGAGAGGACGTGCCCGTGGGCAAGGTGGATGCCGGTGCCGGCCCAGGTTCTGGCCTCCAGCGACTATTGCAATTTTCTGGTGTTGTGGGTTGCTAACCACATGGAGTGTGGGGGTCACCCCAGGGGGGGGGGGGGGTTCTAAAATATTGGACACCATGCAGGGGTTTGGGACCCCCCTCCTTTTCCCGAAATTGCTTCCGGGGGGGGGGTTAAAGATGGTTTTTGGATGCCTGGATGCCGGCCCCCCCTCGCCATCTCCGAGGTCACTGTTGCTTCTTAGTAGTATTGAGTTTGTGTTTTTTTCCCCGGGAGACAAATTTTGGGTCTGAGTGTGAGGCCGCACCGCCTGCTACCCGGCAACACAGTCCAGACGGGGAATTGTTCTTTTTGCGCTAAAATGTCTCCCAAGCCCCCCCCCCCCCATGGGTGTTTTTTTGGGGGGGGTTCACCTATTATGCTAGGGAAGCCCCCGTGCAGCAGAAAACCCCTTTAACCCCCCCCCCCTTCCAACCCCCCCCTTTTCCCAAATGCCCCCCAGGGGGGGGTTTAAGCACTGTATCCGATTCTGAGACCCCTCCCCGTCACCCCCCCCCCTCCCCCTCTCTCGAACACACCCCAATACATCTGTGCGTGGACCTCTATTGGCAAGGCAATTGACCCATCCCAAGCACTTGCCCTGTGCCAGGGCCGTCCATACGGATCCAGAGTTTGCTTTTCTCTTTTCCCCCTCGGGAAGACGGATCATGGACGGCGCCCCCGTTGCCGACGGCAGTCGGCGCGTAACGGGCGGCGTTGCTGGAAACCGACGGTGGTTGAAGGGTAACCGCAAGAATTCTGGTTTGCCAGCCAGCCATTCCCCTTTGAAAGCAGATGAAAAAAATGTGTGACCAGCTATGTGGAAACTTCGATTCAAAACTTCAGTGCCACACAATGCCTTCAGAGAGAAAGAGCCATCTTGATCAAACCCCAACCCCTTGGCCCCAACCACACTGGTAATACCGCCTGGCCTGCCAGCATCAGTGCTGTTACCCTGGCAAAGTGCGACGGAGGTCTCCCCCTCCCCCCCCCCCCCCCGTCTCCTTGAACAAGTGCCGCTTTCTTGTTCCCGAATGAGAGTGTTGCCTCTTGCATTGTATTGCATACTCACCAGCCAAAGGTATCCTGGTGGGCGTTGCAGGAAAAAAAAACGAATTTCCCCCCTTTTCCAGAACAAATTTTATTTTCCTTTTTGGGCTGGACACTCGAGGGGAGAGGCTGCGCGCTATTGAATGACGCTACGGCAAATGGTCGCCCATCAGAAGCCCTCAGGACAGTGTCCCTTGGGGGTCCTCCCAATACAGTTCACGTGTCCGGCGTGATTTGGGAGTGCCCGAAGGAGCCCAAATGGTGACCCCTGGGTACGCCACCCCCTTCCCGCATCGTGTGCGCACTGCACCTGCGAACCCCCCCCCCTCTTCTACTACTTCCCTGCCCCCCCCCCTCTTCTACTACTTCCCTGCCCCCCCCCCTCTTCTACTACTTCCCTGCCCCCCCCCCTCTTCTACTACTTCCCTGCCCCCCCCCCCTCTTCTACTACTTCCCTGCCCCCCCCCCTCTTCTACTACTTCCCTGCCCCCCCCCCTCTACTACTTCCCTGCCCCCCCCCCTCTTCTACTACTTCCCTGCCCCCCCCCCTCTACTACTTCCCTGCCCCCCCCCCTCTTCTACTACTTCCCTGCCCCCCCCCTCTTCTACTCCCTGCCCCCCCTCTTCTACTACTTCCCTGCCCCCCCACCCTTCTCACTCCCCCCCCCTCTTCTACTACTTCCCTGCCCCCCCCTCTTCTACTACTTCCCTGCCCCCCCCCCTCTACTACTTCCCTGCCCCCCCCCCTACTACGACTTCCTGCCCCCCCCCTTCCTACTACTTCCCTGCCCCCCCCCCTCTTCTACTACTTCCCTGCCCCCCCCCTCTTCTACTACTTCCCTGCCCCCCCCCTCTACTACTTCCCTGCCCCCCCCCCTCTACTACTACTTCCCTGCCCCCCCCTTCTACTACTTCCCTGCCCCCCCCCTCTTCTACTACTTCCCTGCCCCCCCCCTTCTACTACTTCCCTGCCCCCCCCCTCTTCTACTACTTCCCTGCCCCCCCCCCTCTACTACTTCCCTGCCCCCCCCCTTCTACTACTTCCCTGCCCCCCCCCCTTCTACTACTTCCCTGCCCCCCCCCTCTTCTACTACTTCCCTGCCCCCCCCCTCTTCTACTACTTCC
>OZ038404.1:17281428-17321428 GCA_964036045.1 Eutreptiella sp. 'Long Island Sound 2002' | reverse complement strand
CCCGCCCAACGCCCCCTCAACCCTTGAAAGGAGCCCTGGGCCCACCCCCATGCCCTGTCTGGGTCGCGCAGATTTCGCATCGGACGTGCCCACGTGCAGCGGGGCAGAGAACAGCACCTGCGACGCCGGCGGGGACCGCGGCCGGTGCCGGAGCCTCAAACCAGGAGGAGAGCGGTACTGCCTCACGGACGGGCTGCTCCAGACGGTGCGGTGCGCGTCGGCTGCGGGCACCGCCTGCCGCGTGTCGGATGTGGCCGGGACGTGCCACGACGTCCCGGCGCTGGGGGTGCTGTGCATCCCGGACGTGGACTGCGGCCCCCCGGACAGGGCCGGCGTGGATTTCTCGGGCTGCTCCCAGAAGTTGGCGGGCACCTGCACGCCCTCGTGTCTACCGGGGCACGTGGGCGATCCCACGGCGGTCTGCAATGTTGGCGGCTGGACGTACGGGGGCTCGTGTACAGGTACCGCGGGGTCACCTGCACCTCCATGCGCGCACACACACACACACACACACACACACACACACACACACACACACACACACACACACACACACACACACACACACACACACACACACACACATACACACACACACACGCACACGCACGCACGCACGCACGCACGCACGCACGCACGCACGCACGCACGCACGCACGCACGCACGCACGCACGGCACGCACGGCACGCACGGCACACACGCACACACACACACACGCACACACGCACACACACACACACACACACACACACACACACACACACACACACACACCCACACACACACATACACACACACACACACACACGCACACACACACGATGACAACTGCAAGAAAGTGAACACAGCACAGGAAAAGCAGTTGGAGAAAGCGCCTCAGGAGCGGCGGGACGGCCCTAGGCGTCTTTTGTTAAAAATAAAAAACACCTGCCAAACCCCCCCCCCCTCCGTGCCCAGGAACCAGCTAAGTTTTGCCGTGTAGCCAGCAGGTGGTTCTAGGACAGTGTTTTCAAGCCACAAAGTGCCATGGCATGGCGGGTGCAAAGCCGAGCGTTGGTTCCTGCAAACCAGATCCACACGCTGATCAGGTGCCAGCCCTGCACCAGCTGGGCCAGCCCTCTGTGACCTCCGGAGTCGGGCACGGCGGGATAGCAGGTGCAGCCGTGCCTACTGCAGTGCACACCCGGGCCGGCAGGACCAAGGGGCTCGCTCCTCTGCCCCACAGACTGGCAGCCGACCATGAGGCGTGGTCCGGTTGATGCGGTTGTCCAGGTTTGCTTTGGTGAGGGCACATTGGCTGGGGACGAGTTTCGGCCCAAGTGGAAGGTAGCACAAGTGCAAGACACCGGGGGGACGTCTCCTCAGTTCTGGTGCGCGACCCCCCGCCCCCCTGCCCTCCGGGCCCACCGCATCTCTGCCAGACTGGACTAGACCTCTGCTAACCCTCTCACCCGGGCGCCCCCCGTCCCCCCCTTAGCGACTAGCCAGTCCCCCAGAGAGGCCCTCCTCGGTGGCTAGCCTCCCTCCCCCAGACCGCCCCCCGTCCCCCCCTTAGCGACTAGCCAGTCCCCAAGAGAGGCCCTCCTCGGTGGCTAGCCTCCCTCCCCCAGACCGCCCCCCGTCCCCCCCTTAGCGACTAGGCAGTCCCCCAGAGAGGCCCTCCTCGGTGGCTAGCCTCCCTTCCCCAGACCCCCCCCCCACCCTTGGGGGCCTTCGGCCCACTTCTACTCGGGGGGGGGGGGGGTCGCGTACAGAAGCGAGGAGACGGCCCCCCTTGTGGTGCAAGAGCTGCTAACCCTGTTTCTCCTCACCAATGTGGGTGTGGCCTGGGAGGAGGGGGTGTGCTGGGCTGGGCTGGGCTGGGGTGGGCTGGGTCGATGCATCGGCCTGAACATACCACGCGGATTCTTCGGCTGCCGCAGCGGCGTCGCAACTGCCTGGCCGCAGCCCCTGACATGGTGTGGGCATGTCACCACCACATGACGCATTCTTGCGCCCGACCTGAATCTTGCCCGACCCGGACCATCGCTATTTGCCCCAGCCACCTCCAGACAGGCGCCCAGTGCGTGTCGTGAAGTGTTTTTATGACTTGTTTCAGACACGTGCCTAACGAGACCACGAACACTCGGGCTGTTTGATCAAGTGCCTTCTTGTCGCGTATATTGCGCGCGCGTGTGTGTGTTTTGCCTTTCCTGGGACAACACTAGGCACGAACTCCTCTGTGGATATTCTCTTGGTCTGTTGCTCAAAATCAAGTGGCACTTAACAGCGTGGCTGCAGCAGCAGGGCTCAGGGAGGTTTCAAGATACTCAGTACTGCATTGCATCTGCACTGACCAGTGCCGCACATTGCGCTGTTCCAACAGACCGAAAGACGTCTACGGTTGCCCTGCGGCTCCTGAGGAGTTTTCTTTCACCGCTTTCTTGCTTTGTTCTTGTTTGCCGGCCCCCTCCCCCTGCATCTCCCTCTTCCCTGTCTGTGTGTGTGTGTGTGTGTGTGTGTGTGTGGCGGGGTGGTTGCACCTTGAACAATCAATTGTAGGCTGTGGCACCGGTAGTACACAAGCTCCTCCGTGGGTTGTTTTTGTGGTCTGGGGAAGGGAGCAGGTTTGTTTGCTTTGCCCAGCACTGAACGTGCTTCCGTTACCCTCATCTTCACCGGACCGAAAGACATCAAGGACAGCTCTGCTGTTCCCGAGGAGTTTTCTTTCAACCGCTTTTCTTGCTTCGTTCTTGTTTCGCGGTTCCCCAAAGTGTGTGTGTGTGTGTGTGTGTGTGTGTGTGTTTGTGTGTGTGTGTGTGTGTGTTCGTCCGGGTTCCTGGTGATGGGGTGCAGTGGGCAGGGACAGGGATGAACCCACCCTGAGGTAAATTTGCAGAGCCTTTCGCTCTGCTTGCTGTGCAGGCGTGACCGCGGGCTTGCCCAAGGCTGCCGTTGAGCTGCTGGCCCTGCTTCTCCTCACACAGAAAGGCGCCTAGTGCAGGCGGGACATGCTACCGTGTTTGTTCTGCTTTGCACCTGACGAGATCTAGTACATCCAGACCAGTCTTCTCTTTGCTCTGTTTGTCGCCGAAGTGTGTGTGTGTGTGCGTGCGTGCGTGCGTGCGTGTGTGCGTGCGCACATCCAGTCTGTGTCTTTGCGTCTCAGATTGCTCGAAAATTGTGTGCCCAGTCATCGACTGTGCTCCTGGGTACACACTGCACAAACAACCCGGACAGTGCTGCGGTGGTTTGTGCGAAGCAGGTTTGCTTGTACGTGTTGGGGCAGAGGGACGGGATCCCGTTGTTGGGAGTGACCCGTGCGGCTGTTCAACGGAGGCTGGGTCGTGTGTGGTGCGCGGATGAAGGGGATGTGGGATGGGGTGGGGTGGGGTTGGGTGAGGTGCAGGGATGTAGTAGAACGGCTGGTAACCACCCACACAACAGGCACACAGCACCACGCTGCGACCTCCACACAGGGCACTCTGTGGCTCGCCACCGACCACTCCTCCACTCAATTGGTGGTGTTGGCATTGCGGCTACGGAAACTTACAAACCAAAAAATGACAAACTCAAAAACCTGTAAAGTATATACCTTTTAGTTACAGCTTCCCTTGTCGTCGGGTCCGCGCCTTCACCTTGTTTCCTCTGCTTCTTGATGGGCATGTCCTCCTTGGCAGCTCAAGCGGCATCGCACGCACCGGCGCCTCCATGCTGGTTTCCAGTTGAACACCAACCTCAGTTGAGTAAGAAACTGATGGGGCCCTGTGCTTCCGGGCCTTTGGCGCACAGCCCATACTTGTCTTTGATCCTGTCACGCACCAGAGAACGAGGACAGGAGGAGGGGGGCTCTCTGAACATATGTACGTTAGGATTGTGGATAAGGGAGCGGGGGTACTTTGGGCGTTCTGCAAACACTGGCTGTGGAAACAAACAGAGCAGTTCCTGGTCAAGGAACAGTATTCCACCTGTGCGGAGACACCAGATGCGGTTAGACAGGCAACATCTGCTCTAATCTGCGAACGAGGTTGGAATGCTAACCCGAGGGCCAGAATGTGTGTCCTGTATATTATAGGAAAGGCGAAGAGCCTGCTTAAAGGTCAGTGGCTGTGGAGACCCATTGCTGCCTACCCGGAACCCCAAATTCGCAAGCTGGATCTGCGCACAGTAGCCAGAGCCTTTACTTGTTTTCTGAAGCACCTCATCCAAGAGGTTCCAAACAGTTTTCAGGTCCTGCGGGTAAATGATGTCGCTTCCTGGGTCACCTGGGCGGGGAAACAAAGGCTAACACACATTACAGAGTTGGACTGTAAAGAGCAGTTCAATACGATTAAGCCAAGTTGGATCAATGAGCACCTAAAGGAGGGAATTGCATTTATTGCTAAGCGTAGGCGGTGGAGAATGTCCGAGGTGACGTGGAGTGTGCACCACACCGCCCCAGCCCTGGACCGTCCAGGGTTGGGAACGAGCAAGTCGTTCCGGTACATTTTGCACCAAGTTTTGTCCGAGTACGTACGGTTTGAAATGCAGCGCAACAATAAGTGCTGGGCGGTGGGGAAGCTGTGGAGCCGGGACCTGTGTATCCCAATGGGGGGGAGTTTTTCGGCACAGAGTGCTGACTTGCACTCCGTCTGGGGGGCATACACAGGGCGACAGGAATTCCGGAGGTTGGGCGCCTTAACCATTTCCCCGGAAGGGTACGTTCTGTGGACTGGCCGCTGGCGTATATCCCTGTGTCAGTTTAGGGACAATATCCTGATGGCCACGGATGCGGGAGTGGAGGACTGCCGGGAGGTGGTTTCATTGGTTAAATCTGTCCTAGAAAAAGTTTGGGGCCTGCCGGTGGAATGCAACTGTGCGGACAAGCAAGGGAACTGTCAGGGCGCATGTTTGGGACCAGTTCTCCGATGTATGGGTTTTTGCATTTCACTGGGAGGGGAAGGGAAAGGTTTAAACCACGTTCAACCGGCAGCATTAACAGATACGTGGGATCTTCGCCTGGGGCCGTCCCTTATGAATCCCAGGCACGCGTACAAAGGATACCTCAGTGGTATTTTCACAGGGGCCTTAGCAAATGGACGGGCCTGGGTGAGCACATGGGCGGGGGAGATCCTGAGTGCGCTGGCGTGGCTGCAAGCAGGGATGAGGGCAGGGCACACCAGGCAAGAGAGTATGCGTGCGATGCACAGAGCGCTACATCGGGCGTTCGCTGGGGAGCCACATTTTCTGCCTGCTACAGTAAAGGCTGTGTATACCCTGTCCCACAGACTTCCTGCTCCAAAGTGTGTAATCGTCGCAGCTCTGCAGGAACACTTGAAACAGTTTGCACACTGGGAAGGGGAAAGATACACATCATGGGCACCCAGGGGGTGCCCAGGGCTGCACGCATATGAGGTAATCTGGAATTATGACTGGCGGGCTTTGGAGCGTGTACGTGAACAGTGCTGCCCCGGGGCAGGCTGTGTGTGTGTGTCTCCCCGGTAACGGGGGGTACGTCCAGGAGACAACATCCGAATCGTCCTGGTGCAGGATACTGAGGTGAGGGCTCCAAAACAGTCCCATACCCGGGCATGGTGCATGAGTGACCCCTGCTTTTGCCCTTTGTAGGCCCTTGGCTTAGCGCTCTGCGCGGCTGCCGAGGGCTGGAGACGGTCATGATCCGGGGACAGGATGTGCCACGTCCCTCTACCCTGTACTGCAGAAAGGCGCCTAGCCGACATGCTCTTTCATTCCCTCTTCTACTGTTTTTCGGCCTGACGAGATTCGTTAACGTCCAGTGCTGTGCTCCGCTTGATCACGCCTGTTCGTCTGCGTTCATCGTGTGTGTGTTTGTCCGGGTTCCTGGTGATGGGGTGCAGTGGGCAGGGACAGGGATGAACCCACCCTGAGGTAAATTTGCAGAGCCTTACGCTCTGCTTGCTGTGCAGGCGTCACCGCGGGCTTGCCCAAGGCTGCCGTTGAGCTGCTGGCCCTGCTTCTCCTCACACAGAAAGGCGCCTAGTGCAGGCGGGACATGCTACCGTGTTTGTTCTGCTTTGCACCTGACGAGATCTAGTACATCCAGACCAGTCTTCTCTGTGCTCTGTTTGTCGCCGAAGTGTGTGTGTGTGTGCGTGCGTGCGTGCGTGCGTGCGTGCACCTGACGAGATCTAGTACATCCAGACCAGTCTTCTCTGTGCTCTGTTTGTCGCCGAAGTGTGTGTGTGTGCGTGCGTGCGTGCGTGCGTGCGTGCGTGCGCACATCCAGTCTGTGTCTTTGCGTCTCAGATTGCTCGAAAATTGTGTGCCCAGTCATCGACTGTGCTCCTGGGTACACACTGCACAAACAACCTGGACAGTGCTGCGGTGGTTTGTGCGAAGCAGGTTTGCTTGTATGTGTTGGGGCAGAGGGACGGGATACCGTTGTTGGGAGTGACCTGTGCGGCTGTTCAACGGAGGCTGGGCCGTGTGTGGTGCGCGGATGAAGGGGATGTGGGGTGGGGTGGGGTGGGGTTGGGTGAGGTGCAGGGATGTAGTAGAACGGCTGGTAACCACCCACACAACAGGCACACAGCACCACGCTGCGACCTCCACACAGGGCACTCTGTGGCTCGCCACCGACCACTCCTCCACTCAATTGGTGGTGTTGGCATTGCGGCTACGGAAACTTACAAACCAAAAAATGACAAACTCAAAAACCTGTAAAGTATGTTCCTTTTAGTTACAGCTTCCCTTGTCGTCGGGTCCGCGCCTTCACCTTGTTTCCTCTGCTTCTTGATGGGCATGTCCTCCTTGGCAGCTCAAGCGGCATCGCACGCACCGGCGCCTCCATGCTGGTTTCCAGTTGAACACCAACCTCAGTTGAGTAAGAAACTGATGGGGCCCTGTGCTTCCGGGCCTTTGGCGCACAGCCCATACTTGTCTTTGATCCTGTCACGCACCAGAGAACGAGGACAGGAGGAGGGGGGCTTACCCCCCCACCCATCCCCTGGACCTCCCCCCCTCGGCCCAGCCCCAGACCCAGGTTCCACAGTGGGAGACAATGAAATTTACAAAAGGAAATGTTGACTTGGGCTATGGTGCACAAATATTTGGGTTTCCCCCTCCTCTCTTCTGATATATCCCTCGGGAGGTGAGGTGAGTGAAGGGGGGTGGGGTGAGGTGAGGTGAGGTGATGTTGCTCGGACGATCTCCGAATGCCTGTATCAAGTTTCCCCTCATCCCCTGCACTGTCGCTTCCGGCTCATGGGTCACCGACGCCCCAACGCCTGCGACAGCCGTGCGGTCCTGCTTGCGGGGGTTCGAACCGGGCTTGGCAATGTAACGATCCTTCACTCCATTCATACTTGGCCCTCAAGAGATCATATGCCGGCAACATTCATTGAAAGCCATTGTTTGCCCAAGGGTCCTTCCAGTTATCAGGATGGAGTTGGACACTTAGCCTCAAGTGATGTTTGCGAATATCTTGCACACCGTTGGCTCCAAACAGGGGGTGCCATAAGGACGCTCATCCCTTTTTTTTCTTTTTTTTACTATGGCATCTACTCTCTGATGGCGGGGAGATAACAGATCCAGAGGTACCTTCGTTGGTAGTTACACTAAACTTTGATACTAAAGGCCCCAGGTTCAATTCCGAGTGTGCGAAAATTTTTTCGTTTCGCTTTTTTGGTCTTTTTTATGCCTGCATTTTACCCCCAGGACTGTGTTTGGCTTCTTTTTTTTTTGGTCTGCTTCATGTCCGTATGTTACCCCCAGCGGTTACCCTCCAACTGCCATCGGTTACCCAACAACCGCCATCGGTTACCCACCAACTGCCATTGGTCACCCGCCAACCGCCATCGTAGGGCGTATTGGACACTCCGAGGTTTTTTCGTTTTATTACGGCACCCCCTGGCTCCAAATAGAGTCGGGCGCGAGTCGAGGGGTCCGGTGCGTGATGGCTGGACTACGCGAGCTCTCCACGGAACACGGAAGGAAAGGGGGGGAGTTCCCTGTGGAGACCCAAGCCCGCAGCCTGGGGAGGTGAGGGGACCCTGTGAGAGTGACCCGCAGAAGTTGGTGGGACCCCCCCCCCCTGGCGGGCCATGTCAGACTGGCAGGGCACGGTCGTGGGGCCGTGCCCTGCCGTGTCCGGAGGGCGTATGCCCGCGGGGGAGGGGCCACGGAGTGTGGGCGGACGATTGGCGCGTGGGGTGAAGGCCTAGAGCACTGGGAGGAGGAGAAAGGCAGTAGGGGCATGGCAGTGGCAGGGGGAGGGCACAGCGCATGGTGGGGGACTACGGGGACTGCCGGACGGTGGTGATTGGGGGGCGCATTCACAACACGTCCACACCACCCACCCCCTGGACCCCCCCCCCCCATTAAAAGACCCGACGTGCCTACTCCCCCTGCCGGCGCGCGCACCACACATACCTCCACGGCGGCATCTCCCTCCCGCGTGTACCACCGCGGGGGTATGGGGGGCGGTCAACAGTCCGGTAGGCCTTGAGACCGGACAACCGCGAGTTGCGCGGCCCCGTAGTCCCGCTCACGCGAGCGCTGACAGAGAGGCTGCCGTCCGGAAGAGGCCTTGACCCAACCCAACCCAACCCCCGTGAAAAGATTGAGCCATGTTTTCTTTCCAGGCCTTTGGCGAATCAACAGTTTTCTTCGGCGCCAGTCAGCTTTGACCAACAATTTTCTGCGGCGCCTTCGACGCCTCTAAAAACTCAGCACCACCCGGAGGGGGGGGGTGGAGCCACCCACCCACCCGAGACCCCCCCCCCTCTTCAAAGGAGCGCCCCCCCCCCCCCCCCAACCCGGCCACCCTTATCTTTGGGGGAGTATTGGCGCGCCGGGCATCTTTTTTTGACCTTTCCCCACCCGTGCCCGTTTTTGCCCCCACCTCACCAAACGATTTGGTGTACCTTCTCGTCGTGTCTAAGAATCTGGCCCATCCTTTGCACCCAGTTTATGGCGATGGCCATGGTGGTGGTTGGAAGTGGTGGGAGTGGCATTTTGTGTTATTGAATTCTCATATTTCGGCTCATGCAAGGTGCCTTGCAGGGAAGGTTTGCGGTCTAGTGCGGTCTACTTGGGGGACCTCCCAAGGTGAGGATACACTTGGGGCTAGAGAGAAGATACTTACTACAAACGTAGCGCGCCGGGCATGCGCCGGGCAAACATTCCCCCTTTGAGGAAAGTCCGGGATCACCAGCCAGTTGAGTCCGGTGGACCGACCGTCGGCGGTTGACGGTGAACCGTCGGCCGGTTGACGGTTTTTTGGCGGTTGCCCGAGGGTGTCCTCTCAGAAAATGGCAGTTGTTGCACGCCCGCTGCTTTCCGCTGGTCATTGTTCTCAGACTGCAGTACAAAGCCCCTCTGCACGGCGGAGTACCAGCCGATTTGTGGCACGGACGGGACCACCTACAGCAACTCCTGCTTCTTCAAGTGGGCGGCGCAGTGCACCGCGGGCCTCACAGCCGCGTATAAGGGGGCGTGTGTAGGTCTGTGGGACTGTGTGTGGGGTGGGCCAGTGGCGTGGCATGTGGTGTCACCATTTTTGGTCGTCAGATGCCGATGCGGTTTGCTGTTATGGTTGTGGTTTGCGGAGGAGGGGTGGCCAGGGGCCCAGGACTTTGTGCAGGACTGGGCAAGTATCATGACGTTCCCAGCGTGTGGAGAGGGGAGGGGGGTGACAGTGCCTGAAGTGTGTGGCAAATTGGCCTCAGATATGTGCCAATGGGCAAGGCAAATTTGGCCTGCGCCCAGCCCCCAAAGTCATGACATTAGTGGGCTGGGCATCGTCACGGTGGTGTCATGAACTGGCTCCCAACCTCTCATGGAGCCCTGAGCAGAGCTCCAACAACACCGCACGCGTAACAGCTTTCGCGTAACCATACCGGGGGGCTGGACGCATTCACCCAAGCCCCCCCCCCCTTCTTCAAAGGAGCACCCCCCCCCCCCCCCCCCGGGCCGCCCTTATCTTGCAGGAATGTCCGGGGTCACTCATCGGGTGAGTGCAGTGGGCCAACCGTCGGCGGTTGACGGTGAACCGTCGGCCGGTTGACGGTTTTTTGGCGGTTGCCCGAAGGTGTCCTCTCAGGAAATGGCAGTTGTTGCACGCCCGCTGCTTTCCGCTGGTCATTGTTCTCAGACTGCAGTACAAAGCCCCTCTGCACGGCGGAGTACCAGCCGATTTGTGGCACGGACGGGACCACCTACAGCAACTCCTGCTTCTTCAAGTGGGCGGCGCAGTGCACCGCGGGCCTCACAGCCGCGTATCAGGGGGCGTGTGTAGGTCTGTGGGACTGTGTGTGGGGCGGGCCAGTGGCGTGGCATGTGGTGTCACCATTTTTGGTCGTCAGATGCCGATGCAGTTTGCTGTTGTGGTTGTGGTTTGCAGAGGAGGGGTGGCCAGGGGCCCAGTCACAATGCCAATGGACTGGGACAGAGCCAAGAATTTCCCGCTGCCGGAACTTAGCGGGAACTTTCTTTCGGGTGAGGTGAGGTGAGGTGAGGTGAGGTGAAGTGAAGTGAGGTGAGGTGAGGTGAGGTGAGGTGAGGTGAGGTGAGGTGAGGTGAGGTGAGGTGAGGTGAGGTGAAGTGAAGTGAGGTGAGGTGAGGTGAGGTGAGGTGAGGTGAGGTGAGGTGAGGTGAGGTGAGGTGAGGTGAGGTGAGGTGAGGTGAAGTGAAGTGAGGTGAGGTGAGGTGAGGTGAGGTGAGGTGAGGTGAGGTGAGGTGAGGTGAGGTGAGGTGAGGTGAGGTGAGGTGAGGTGAGGTGAGGTGAGGTGAGGTGAGGTGAGGTGAGGTGAGAGGTGAGGCGAGGCGAGGCGAGGCGAGGCGAGGCGAGGCGAGGTGACGTGAGGTGAGGTGAGGTGAGGTGAGGTGAGGTGAGGTGAGGTGAGGTGAGGTGAGGTGAGGTGAGGTGAGGTGAGGTGAGGTGTGGTGTGGTGTGGTGAGGTGAGTTGAGGTGAGGTGAGGTGAGGTGAGGTGAGGTGAAGTGAGGTGAGGTGAGGTGAGGTGAGGTGAGGTGAGGTGAGGTGAGGTGAGGTGAGGTGAGGTGAGGTGAGGCGAGGCGAGGCGAGGCGAGGCGCGGCGAGGTGAGGTGAGGCGAGGCGAGGCGAGGCGAGGCGAGGCGAGGCGAGGTGAGGTGAGGTGAGGTGAGGTGAGGTGAGGTGAGGTGAGGTGAGGTGAGGTGAGGTGAGGTGAGGTGAGGTGAGGTGTGGTGAGGTGAGGTGAGGTGAGGTGAGGTGAGGTGAGGTGAGGTGAAGTGAGGTGAGGTGAGGTGAGGGAAGGTGAGGCAAGATAGGCCTTGCGGTGCAGTCCACGGGACTCGAATGAGGGTCCGCCAATTGAGGCGTCAGTTGCATGACGGCTGCACTACGCCAGCTCTCTCAGGACCAAGTCAGGAAATGGGGCAGGGGGCACGAAGCAGTCGGAACGAGGAAGGGGCGTCCAGGGCAAGATGTACCCGAGCGCATCTTCGTCTCAGGGCAGTCCATTGTACAGTTCTCCCTCGCTTTTCAGAGTCCCCGTCCCCATCGCCGGGGGATGTGTGTGAGCAGCCGCAGGAGCCGGGGCCGTGCAAAGCGTACATGAAAAAGTGGTACTACAACATGAACACCAGCCAATGCGAAGTGTTCGGATACGGCGGATGTGCGGGGAACGGTAACCGGTTTGACACGCAGGAGGCGTGCGAGAAGCGCTGCGGTGTGCCCCGATTCGTGCCCCCTTCAGCGCCCGGGCATGCATATCGTGCCTCTGTACCCTAAACTGCTTTTGTGTCTTGGGGTGTGTGTTTGCCGGCGGGGGGGGGGGATGCAGAACCCGCCCCCATTGACGGCACACGCCATGTGTGCGTTGCGTTTTGTGAGTGTTTTTAGTGGATTTTTGGTTGCCTGTCTCCTCGCAACTTTCTTGAAGTGGGTGATGAGAAACAAGCAAGCCAAACAGAGAATGTGACCAAGAACCGTCAAGAGGATGTGGTCCAGGTATTGCCAACTGCGAGGCACACCGTTCAATCTCTGGACGATGATGCGTATTCCTTTTGGTGGCACCGTGTAGATGTATTGAACACCGCCAGTGAGAGTGCCCGTCGTGCACCCGGTACAATACCCGGTGCATGCGGTGCTCGGTATTGGGGTGGTTTTGCCAAGGGATTTGGACACGTGAACATTCCTTCTTCTTCACTCTTTGGTGGTTGTTCTTGCCGGAAATGCGTGTTTCCCAACACTATGCGATGACCCCCCTCCTTGTCTTGGCGGAGGGAGAATGGAGGCACCCGTGGTTGTATGTGGACCCGTGAGGCCACACTGAACCATGGGAGTCCGTTACCCCGTCTTAAGGGGCCACACCAAAGCGTGGGAGTCCGTTACCCCAAATCAAGGGGCCACACCGAAGCGTGGGAGTCCGCTACCCCAAATCAAGGGGCCACACCGAAGTGTGGGAGTCCATTACCCCAACTCAAGGGGCCACACCGAAGCGTTGGAGTCCATTACCCCAACTCAAGGGGCCACACCGAAGCGTTGGAGTCCATTACCCCAACTCAAGGGGCCACACCGAAGCGTTGGAGTCCATTACCCCAACTCAAGGGGCCACTACAAGCCCTGCCCTTGTTAAAGTTTGGCAACCCCCCCCCCCCCCAAAGAAAAACACTAGTCAAATACGTCTACGCGATGCACGCAGTGTACGCCAGGTCTCTCATTATGCCCACCTTTTGGTGGTTACTGATAGCAGCAGCCGTTTCAGTCTTACGAACTTGATTGACAGAAAGACCTGCCATGCAGAACAAGTGGCCATTTACCAAACTTTTTTCTCCTCGAGGATGTTTTCATAACCCATTCTAGGGTCCAATGTATTTTAGTAGCAGCAGCAGCAAGCTGCAGCAGCAGGAGCTTAAACACTGGCTGATTTGTGATCACACACATATGCATATCATTTGACCATCAGATTGCTGCGGAACCGTCTTGGAGGCGAACATCGGGGCGACCTCAGGAGGCGAAAGTACGGTTGCACAAGTGGGGAGTAGCGGAGAGTGCTGCGATATCTGCAGGAGCACTGCATTTTGTGTTGGTTGGGTGTATATGTCGGATCAAGTGTGCTATCAAAAGAGAGCAGCATCTGCTGCAGGGGTCTCACTGTCAGGAGGCCCACAGGATCCACAGGGGACACACTCTGCAGGCTTGATAACCGGTATGTACATTATGTTTGTGTTTTAGGGCTGGGGGGGGTGCTGTCGCATTAAGGCAAGCTTTCGGCCAGCCGCAGTTGTGCCAGGGCAGAGGTCCACTGAGTGCTGCATCTGAGCGGTGAGCACTGTTCTCACCATATTCTTGCCGCATCGGGCATGGTAAGCCAGACATTTGTGTTTGTGTGGTACTAACGTTCTTCTTTGCAAGCACACTTTGCTGATGTATGCACCATGGCTGTAGCCTTACAAGCATAAAGTCGCGTCCTCTTTTGTAGCGTGTACTTTGATATCACCACATGCTGTCTTCCTGGGTGCAGCTTGAACGTTTTAGGACGTATTTGCCTTTAATCCAGCTTGCACGCCCATCCCTCATAGCAGTGTTGTCATGTGGTGTGTCAAGCCTAGTATCATCGAGTATCCCGTCAAGCAAGCGTAATATGGACAACGGAGATATAACCTGCGGACCCACAACTCCCTCCCTCTTTGGCCATAGAGCAGCACATGCTTTACACTTGCAGTCGCTAAGGATGCAGGGTGCGGTGTAGGCAGGCAGTCAGGTTCAAAAAGATGGTGTGCATGCGCACGTAGGGTAACGAAACGTGACCAGTACCAACGGAAAATTGGTTTGTATGCGAGGCAAATGGTGTGGTAGGAGGAGCAAAGGATGCGTTTAGTAGAGGGGTGCTTGTGTTGATCAAGGCGCGCAGTGCTGTTTCATAAGGCGAGGATGAGTGGACTGATTGCTGACGACATATGTGTATCATTTGACCATCAGATTGCTGTGGAACTGTCTTGGAGGCGAACATCGGGGCCACGTCAGGAGGCGAGAGTACGGTGGCGCAAGTGGAGAGCAGCGCAGAGTGCTGCAGTATCTGCAGGAGCACCGCATTGTGTGTTGGCTGGGTGTATATGTCGGATCAAGTGTGCTATCAAAAGAAGGCAGCGTCTGCTGCAGGGGTCTCACTGTCAGGAGGCCCACAGGACCCAAAGGGGACACACTCTGCGGGCTTGATATCCGGATCAGGTATGTGAGTTGTCTTCGGTGTGTAAGTGTAAGCGCGATCATCTTTGCCCTGCACATGTGTTTGTGTGTGTGTGTGTGTGTGTGTGTGGTCCGGCTCTGAGGTCCTGCTCAATGCTGTGGGAATATTTGTTCTGGCGACACACCGTGCAGTGGGTTGCAGAATGTGCGCTTTCATGCACCCATGAACCGAAAGCCATTGAAATCAGCTGAAGCGCTACTGGGACTTTCGACACAGACACGTGTTTCCGATGTCTCAGATCTCCGCTTCCTCTGTCTCTCCGTCTCTCGCTGCCAACCTCTCTCTCTCTCTCTCTCTCTCTCTCTCTCTCTCTCTCTCCCCTTCTCCCCCCCCCCCCTGCTCTTCCCCCCTCTTTCTCTCAATTGCTTTGTTGTCCATTGCTGTATCTGTTGTGGGATGCGGCTTCTGTGCTTCCCCTTGACGGACGTAAGCGGGCGCACCAGGTATGGCAGCGGCATTGAGCGTGCTGTTCTGTGTGGGCCGGTGCTGTTTTGCGCTGGTGGACGTTGTTGTGTACTATTTGATGGTGGGTATTGCTTGATGGTACGGCCATCAGCTGGTTGGTGTTATAACGTGCTGTAGGAACAGAAACGCGGTACTGCGTACACGGTCAGGGGACAGTCATTGGTCGGTACCTGCCTGCGTGCCTGCAATATTGCGTGTGCGTACGGGTATTCGGTTGCTTTGCCTTCTTGCGTTCGTCTGTGTGTCTGTGTTTGGGTGTGGTTTTGCAGATGTCTGTTGCTCCGCATCATCTACATCGCCATGGCCACCGTCATCACCATCGGCAGGTATGTGGAGGATGGACGTGAATGTGTGTTGCGAGGTGCATGCACAGGGCTGTAAGGAGGGTCCGTAAGCAGTGGCCTGGCCCTGTGACGTTCCGGTATACACCAGAGCCGCCATCAACCCGTCTCTTCGCGACTGGGACAGTGGGACGCAGCCCCCGCGTTTCAGCCACCCCTCCCCGTCTCACTGCCCCCACAGCCTGTCCCTACAGCCCCCAATCCCCGTCAACCGCATTGGTAACCGTGAAAGCGGTTGGCTACAGCCCCCAATCCCTGTCAACCGCATTGGTAACTGTCAAAGCAGTTGGCTACAGCCCCAATCCCCGTCAACCGCATTGGTAACGGTCAAAGCGGTTGGCTACAGCCCCCATCCCCGTCAACCGCATTGGTAACGGTCACAGCGGTTGGCTACAGCCCCCAATCCCTGTCAACCGCATTGGTAACGGTCAAAGCGGTTGGCTACAGCCCCCATCCCCGTCAACCGCATTGGTAACGGTCACAGCGGTTGGCTACAGCCCCCAATCCCTGTCAACCGCATTGGTAACCGTGAAAGCGGTTGGCTACAGTCCCCATCCCCGTCAACCGCATTGGTAACGGTCAAAGCAGTTGGCTACAGCCCCAATCCCTGTCAACCGCATTGGTAACTGTCACAGCGGTTGGCTACAGCCCCCATCCCCGTCAACCGCATTGGTAACTGTCACAGCGTTTGGTTACAGCCCCAATCCCCGTCAACCGCATTGGTAACTGTCACAGCGGTTGGCTACAGCCCCAATCCCTGTCAACCGCATTGGTAACGGTCAAAGCAGTTGGCTACAGCCTCCATCCCTGCCAACTCCATTGGTAACTGTCACAGCGGTTGGCTACAGCCCCAATCCCCGTCAGCCGCATTGGTAACCGTCACAGCGGTTGGCTACAGTCCCCATCCCCGTCAACCGCATTGGTAACTGTCACAGCGGTTGGCTACAGCCCCAATCGCCATCAACCGCATTGGTAACCGTCACAGCGGTTGCCTACAGCCCCAATCCCTGCCTCCTTCGACTCCTGCCCCCGCCCCACTTCATGTCACGGCGTCCACAGACCTCCCCATTTGCCGCTGCCACGAGGGCTACGACTGGCAGCGACGGTATGACCGCTCCAATGGACCCCCTGCCCCCCCTGCCCCAGGCCTGCGCTTGAAGCCCCCCTGCCCCCCGCCCCTTCGGTGCAGCTCTGGTGCCCGGCGGTGAAGGCGGCCGCGACCGGGCAGCAACAGAATCCCAGTCTACCGCAGCGGACCCACGGCGCACAGCGACGGGGCACAGGCGCACGGGGGTCTGTGACGTACGCACTCGCAGCCGAGTCCCGGGCCTCGGACGACGCGGAGCGAACGTCTCGCGACAGTCCCCAATCGCCCTCCCACAGCCCCACCAGTCGTCAGCAACTCGGCAGCAGCCCTCAGCAACCGACAGTAGCGGTCACTAACCGTCAACAACCGTCAAAGTTTCTGGGTCCCCGCCAAAGGCCGTCGCCCATCTAGACCCGCCGTCAGCAACCCCCCAACAGCACTCAACCGCAGGGCGGTCCTTAAAGAACCAGATTCTTTTTTTTGTTGAGGACCGCCCCAAGGGACCACCAACCGGCAACCGCCAACTCCCACCAACCACCAACCGCCACCAACCGCCAACCAGCAACCGCCACCAACAGCCGCCAACCGCCAGCGGCGACCAACCGCCAACCGCCAACCACTACCAACCGCCATCAACCACCAATCACCAACCACCAACCGCCGCCAACCACCACCAACCGCCAGTTGCCAACCGCCAACCGCCAATCGCTGCCAACCGCCACCAACCATGGTTGAACACATGGAGTGCCTGCGGGCTTTTTTTGGGAACACTGTGCAACGGAGCACTTTTGGTTTTTCCGTTAAGGACCGCCCTGCTCAACCGCCCTGACTCAGAGGCGGGAGCGGGCCCTGGTGCAGGCTCATCCCTCTTCCTCTGGTGCGCCATCAACCCACTCTTGGCTATTGGCCTGCTCTGAACGTCGTCAGACCCCTCAGCCCCCCCCCCCCCATCCCACAGCTCAGGCTGCGTCACGGGATTACGGGGACTGTCGAACAAGTCCTCCGGACCTGGCAGCCCGCCTCGCAAGGTCAGCCAAGCTGGGGGTCGACGAGCGCGTCGCCTGCGCGACCTTCGGGCCGATCCTCCTGCGCTTCGCTGGCGGGGGGGAGGGGGGTCAGGGCGGGGCGGTGCTGCAACAGCAGAGGCGCGAGCGGTGTCTCTGGCAGGAGGGAGAAGCATTGACTGAAGGCAACCGGAAACTGCCATCGTGTGCTGGCACCCCCCCCCCCCCAGAGGGTCTGGCGGGGAAGTGACCCCGTCAGTGGGCGTCCTGGGGCCCAAAAGCCGCTGTTTGGGAGGGGTCACCCCCACCGCCGGTGTTTTGGGGTGTCCACTGGGACGCCCCCGGCCAACGGCGAGGGCTGCTGCCCTCCGCCGTGCGGACCCGACACGGGGCAGTGGAACAGGGACGGTCCGGGGGCTGCGTTGGCACAACCTCCGGAGGGAAAGGGAAAGGGGGTGTGTGTGGGGGGGTGAGGGTAGGCCAGGCAGAGGGGGAGGGGGAGGGGCACGAGGGGGTGAGAGGCCGAGGGGCACCGCCGCCTGCGGAGGGAGAGGGTTCAAGGGATAGGGCGAGGGGAAGTGGCGAGAGGCCAATGGGCACCGCCCGCCGCAGACCAAAATGCACCAAAGGCGTCATGCCACCCCCCCCCCCCAAAGGGAGGGGATCAGTGATGTGAACGAGATGCCTGTTGTTGCGCCCGCCATTCCGGAGGCCGAATTCGTGACCACGAGCACGTGCACGAGCCCCCGCGCCCTCCAGCACATCTCCCTCGGGGTGCTTCATTTGTTGTGGAGGGCACGCTATTTCTGGGTTTTCAGCAAAACAATTGTTTGGAAAAAGATGCCAATTACGCGCTCTTTGATATGATCTCGTTTCGCTTTTGAGGTGGTAAAAGGTGGTGGTCAGTCATGCTCCGGCCGGATTTCAGCCCATGGACAACCCGTTGAGGGTGGTAGGCTTGCTGCTCAAATGGATTGGCGAACCGGGAGCACAATCCAACAGGCATTTTGACCCACGTAATGTTTGGGGGGGGGGGGGCGGTGGGCTGGGGTTACCCCTGACCCCAAACGACCGCCCCTCCCCCCCCCCAGGGAAGTATTTGAATGGTCAGACACCCATCGAGGATGGGGGTCCCCCCCCTTGGACCCCCCCCCCCCCAAAAGGGGGTCTCAAGTCAACCGAAGTAAAATCGAGTAAAACCTGATAAAAAAAGTTTGAAAAATGTTTTAAAGTAAATTTTTTTGTATAAAAAATCTTTTCATAGGTTTTAAGCGCGTACTAGGTTTCACCAAATGCTTCCCCCAAGGTAGAGAGAAATGTGCACAGGATACATCTTTGTACCCCCCCCTGCGCATGCACGGCCTTGTCTAAGCACGGGGTTGGCGTTCAACCGCCGTTTTGATTTTGGGACCACTGTTTTTGTGGTCCAGAATGGAGGATTGGGTGTTTGTGCGCTTGTACAGGGAAAGAGGGGCTCAGTCACGTTTGTACATGGGATCTGATGTGGAAGCAAAGAACCGCAGAACAGTACTGCACATGCATACCAGAAGGGGCATGTGGGGACCTGCTTGCTGCCCCTGGACACCCCCCCCCCCAAGACCAAAGCGACCATCGTGCGAAAAAACGAAATCTACGAGAGGGACAATCTGGTCGGGCCAATTTTGGTACACAAACTTTTGGGTCCCAGACCCCCCCCCCCCCGCCCTAGAGGGGCGCATTGGAGGCCCATCACGACAGCTTGAGTTTGATTCGGAGCTCGATTTCTGTACGCCGGCGGGAGCCTCAGGCGCACTCAGGTCGCTGGGGCTACAGCTAATTGAGTCACCCACGTAGGACGCCTCGTCCGCTAACGAACAGTAGTGGCATGTGAACTTTGTTTTATGGACGACGATGAGTTTGTCACATCTGATGATGAAACCGTCTCCATGGGGAGCACGGAGTCCGATATGCCACTGTAATGACCTGCCCCAGGGAGGGACGGATAGAAATAGACTGTAGTGATTGCACCGGTGACACAGGCTTGAGGTTTGGCCGAATGGGTGCCAGCGACTTGCAGGACCACAAGACATGTCCAGGTGCCTACGCGGCCCCAAAGGCGGTTCGGCGGGCGGTTGGAGGAGGTTGCCAAAGCGGTTGGGGGCGGTTACTGTCACTTACAAATGCCATTGAGGCTGGCACTTGCGGTCAGGGGGACAGTGGCTGGGCATAGGCTGGGCGCCCTGAAGGGCCGCAAACACAATTCAACAGCATAGAGCGGGTAGGGAAGAAGCAATACGGGATCTAACAGAGAGGCTTGTGCGTATAAATGAGCTCGCTGTACATAGCAATGGTTCGGGAGGAAAGACTCTAACGGGGCTGAGCGTCTACGGTTCGACAACGCTATTGCCCTGCTGTAGATCATGTCTGCACTGTGTTGCTCCCATTTTGTATTTTGTCCGCCCTGGGGACTGCTTCCCTTCTAATGCTTCCCTGCCCCCCCACCCCCCCCACCCCCTCCGCCTCTCAGGCTGCGACCGGAGCAAGAGCCTCGTCTGCAGCTCCTCCGGCGACCCGCACGTCCGCACGTTCGTGGGCCGCCGCAGCCACCCGATGGGGCAGGGCGAGTACGTGCTCGCCGCCTGCGGCGCCTTCCGCGTCCACGCGTGCCACGAGCCCCTGGATCAGCGCCCGGGGGTGTCCCGCAACAACGGCTTCGCCGTCGACTCGCCGTGGGGCCGCGTCGACATCGCGCGCGACGGCGCGCGCGTCCCCCCCGGCGCCGGGATCGCGGTGCGCGGGCGGCGCGTCACCTTCCCCGACGGCGCGGAGGTGGTCGGGACGCGGCGCAGCCTGAGCGTCAAGTTCCCGGGCGCGTGCTGCGGCCGCACCTCGGGCCTCTGCGGGGCGTTCAGCCCCCACCTCGAGTTCGCGGACGTGTTCACGGACGCCGGCGGCCGGTACGCCGACTTCCGCGACTCGCGGTGGCGGGGGCCGTACGGCGGCGGGTACCAGCGGTTTTTCGTGGAGTCGTGGCGGGTGACGGACCCGGCGCGGCGGCTGTTCACGGAGGCCGAGTGCCCGACGGGGCCGGCGGCCCCGGAGGTGCTGCCGGAGGAGCCTCCGGTGTCGGAGTGCCCCAACGCGGACGAGCTGCAGGCGAAGGCGGAGGTGTGCTGTCGTTTCGGTGTTGGGCGTGTCCGTTGATTCGTTGATTCTGCTTCAGTTTTCAACATTTTTCGCCTCCAGGTCCTGATCCCCAAGTCCTGCGGTGCATTAACAATTTTGACAACGCCATTTCACCCTCTCAATTCGTAACAATACAAATCGCTATTTTGTATCCGAAATTTGTTTTATGATTTATTTGTTTCTGTATTTTATAATCCCCCCCTTTATTTATTCATTGTATGATTTATTTTCCCCTTTATTTATTTGTTTAACGGTTTATTTTTTCCTTTATTTATTTTATAATTGTATGTTTAGAGTGTTATTTTATAATTGAAATTGAAAATCATCTACAAACCTCAGATCAACGCTTCACACGTCCTGCCATGCGCGCGCGACTCCTACCCCCCCCCCCCTTGCGCAAACACGGGCCAGGTTCTGGTTCCAGGACCAAAAGTGCGGAAACACGGGGTCCCCGTGTTTGGACAAGCCCGTGTTAGCGCGCGGCACGTACTGCGGAACACAAGTTGCAGGCATAGCCCAACCTTAACCCTCCCAACATGATACCACAAGTCAGTTTTCTTTAGCCACACAACTCAGGTGTCACTCAGTCCTCCAATTGGGACAACTTCAGTCCCTTTGGGAAAACAGCTTTTTGCATGGCTGATCGCATTTGCACAAAGCTATAAACCACGTTCTCTATTGGATCAGAACCGCAAAAACGACGGTTCAAAAAAAGGACCAAAAGTGCGGAAACACGGGGTCTCCGTGTTTGGGTCCCGCCCGTGTTAGCGCAAGGGGGGGGGGGGGGGGAGGTACATGGCGATGGCTCCATACGTACCGCCGCGTCTTCACCGAATTTTGCTTTTTCAGTGGTCCATCCACTGGTATCTTTGCGTCCTTGTTGACAGAAAGGTACCTATGGTCTTGTAGGCCACTGACGAGCCGCATTTCTTTCTGCGCTTTTGTGCTGATCGCGTCTTGTGCTCACGCACCATAGCCCAGCATTCCTTCGGGGTACGCTCTGCCCGCGCACTCAATGACAGGTGCTGTGCGGCAACCCTGGGGGCCGATTCCATGCGGACTGTGTGGAGGACGTGCTGACGACCTGCAGCCTCGACGAGTGGGTGAACGAGACCAGAGACGCGGAGGACGATTTTGATGCGATCGACGATGACGTCATCATTCCGGAAGGTACCGCCCCCTGCGTGTCTCCTTCCCGCCCCCTGGCGCCCTGCTGCGATGGCAGGGAATCACTTGCAGGGGGGGGGGGGTCCCCCCTCCCCCCTCCCGACTGCACTGACTCTACCCCAAAGGCATTCCTATACCCCAACACCAGCCCCGGCCGCATTTCCAACCGCCAGAAACCGCCTCCTCCAACCGCTTGCACATCCCCTGTGACCGCTCTGCAACCGCTCTGGGACGGTCCCGATGGCCCCCCTCCCCTTCAAGCAAAGCCCTGTGCGATGGGGCCGGGCCCAATGCTGGGGATGAGGTCCGGTGCGGTGCGGCGCAATGCAGTGAGGCGAGGTGGCGTGGGTTGACCAACAGGATTGGGGCACGCTGGTCTTGTTCCGGGGGATCCATCGTGGATGCGTTCGGAGGGCGTTGTGGTACGCGTGGGTGTCGTGTGGCGCCGTGCGGTGATGTGACGCAGGTGAACGAAGGCAGACAGACACCAGCATCAGCAAAGATGAAAGAAACCGGCTGCAGTCAATCACAACCAGACCTTTGCTTACTGGGGGCGGGGGCTGGGGCTGACCCCCTGCCCTGGCGAGGGGATCTCAGTAGGATCCAGCCCCACATGCCAGTCAGCTCAGTAGGAAGGAGCCCCGCCCTATGGGCAACTGAGTAGGACCCAGCGCCATCGACAAGGCTCCTCACTAGGAACCCCCCCCCCCCCACTAAGCAAAGGCCTGATCACAACCGTGTTTGCACGTGGTCGGCACAATGGATGCATCTTCTCCGGAAGACTACGGCAAACCCCCCGGTACGCACCGGGCGATTGTGATGCCGCCCACGTCCCTTCACCCCCGCATGCCCCCGTTTGCATGGGCCAGTGCCCGCCCCAGGGCCGTGGTACCGCATCAGTGCCGTCCGATGCGGTGCTGGACATACACCCAACCCAACCCCAAGGGATGCATTAGAAGGGGGGGAGGTAACCCCCCCACCTGCTCCAGGGCGCCCAGCTTATGCCCAGCCACTGTCTCCCTGACGGCAAGTGCCAGCCTCAATGGCATTTGTAACCGCCCCCAACCGCTTTGGCAATCTCCCCCAACCGCCTGTCTAGCCGCCTCTGGGGCTGCCTCTGCGGTCCCTGCCCTTCGAATGCATCCCTGCTCAACCCCCTCAGCCTTAGGCAGCCTTTGTGGCAACCCCCCACCCCCGTGGGTGGAGAATCCCCTTGTGGGTGGCTGCATGGGCACATTTACATGAACACACACCTTTTGCATGGGATGCCATTCCTGGGAAGCAGATGCACTCTGAGCATGGCCTCTGAGCAGGGATGCATTAGAAGGGAAGGGACCTCAGAGGCAGCCCCAGAGGCAGCCCCAGAGGCGGTTCGATGGGTGGCTGGAGGAGGTTGCCAAAGCGGTCGGGGGCGGTTACTGTCGGTTACAAATGCCATTTCGCCTGGCATTCGCCGTCAGGGGGACAGTGGTGGGGCATAGGCCGGGCGCCCTGGACGGGCGCTACCCCGCCCCGTTCCAATGCATCCCTGCCTCTGACCCCTGGTAACCCTGGAGTACTTGTAAGCCACCCCCCCCCCCAAACGGGGGGTGCCATAAGGACGCTCACCCCCCCCCCCCACCTTTTTTTTACTAAGGCATCCACTCTCTGATGTTTGGTGGCTACCCACCAACCGCCATCGGTTACCCACCAACTGCCATCGGTTACCCACCAACCGCCATCGGTTACTCACCAACCGCCATCGGTTACCCACCAACTGCCATCGGTTACTCACCAACCGCCATCGGTTACCCACCAACCGCCATCAGTTACCCACCAACCGCCATCGGTTACTCACCAACCACCATCGGTTGCACACCAGCCGCCATCGGTTACCCACCAGCTGCCATCGGTTACACACCAACCGCCATCGGTTGCACACCAGCCGCCATCGGTTACCAACCAACCGCCATCAGTTACCCACCAACCGCCATCGGTCACACACCAGCCACCATCGTAGGGCGTATTGGACACTCCGAGTTTTTTTCTTTTATTACGGCACCCCCTGCCCCCCAACCCCCTCCACCGCGTCCCCCTCTGCTGCAGCCGTCCCGCACAACGTCACCGGCTGCCAACGCCTGGAGCAGGAGGGCAAGGCCCTGGCCTGCACCACGTGGGGGGACCCCCACGTCATCACCTTCGCCGGGCGCCCCTCGCACCCCATGGGCCAGGGCGAGTTCGTGCTGGCGGTCACGCAGGGCTTCCGCGTCCACAGCTGCCACCAGCCCCTCGACTGGGCGCCCGCCCTCTCCCGCAACACGGCCTTCGCCATCCGGACGAAGTCGGGGGTCATCAAAGTGCTGCAGGGGGCCGTGGAGGGCGTGCCGGGCGACGTCGTCCGGGCCGGCCCCAATCGGCTGGTGTTCCCGGGCGGCGAGCAGGTCGGCGCGCGCGCGACGCGTGGGGGCGAACGGGCGGCGGGGGCGCGCGTGCGCGGGTGTGGGTGTGCACGGGGGATGGGGTTGTTCCCGGGAATGCGTTGGAAAGGGGGGGGGGGGGGGCACCCCCTGCGCTCCTTTGAACAACTCGGTACCACTGGGGTGGGGGGGGTGCTGCCCCCCCGCCCCTTAAAAGATTGGGCCAAAATTTCCCTCGGCCGATCAATTTTCTTCGGCGCTTTGGCGCCTCCAAAAACACAGCAGCACCGGGCCGGGGGGGGGGGGTGCAAAATGAGCCTTGGATACCCCCCCCCCCCCTCCAGGGTGCCCGGCCTATGCCCAGCCACTGTTCCCCTGCCGCCAAGTGCCAGCCTCAATGGCATTTGAAACCGACAGTAACCGCCCCCCAACCGCTTAGGCAACCTCCTCCAACCGCCTGCCTAACCGCCTCTGGGGCTGCCTCTGAGGTCCCTTCCCTTTGAATGCATCTCGCCCCCCCCCCCTTTTTGCTCGGACCAGCCCCCCCCCCTCCGCAGACATAACCGCCCCCCTAAAAGGTAGAGATTCCACCCTCAAAATGTGTGTCGCATTCCCCCGAATGTACGCGGCATTTGCTGTGTTGCTTTTTTTTTTTATCTTTCTGCATCACTTTGTGCCCCCCCCCCCCCCCACCGCCGTCCCTCTGGAGAGGCAGCGATCACGCCGTCTGGGCCAGAGGTGCACAGCCCAGTGACAGACCCGAGAAAGGACAGTGATAGCCCTGTGAAGAGCCCTCAATGCGAACGTACCCCCGGGAGTGCCCACCGGCGTACTCACTCAGCGCTGGTGGCGCACCCCCGTACACCGCCGTGCACTGCAAGAGGAGGGCCGGGGGTACCCACCCTGGAACCCCCCCCCCCCCCCCATTGTGGTTGTTAGAAGCCCCTGTCAGGAAAATTATTCCGCAGATGCACACCCCAGCGCGCACAAGTCAGTGCTGGAGTCAGCAAACCCCCGCATGGACTCGGAGTGTGCATCTCGATGCCCCTGGTCAACGGCACGGGCAACAGCCCCGTCTCCGGGACGGCTGACCCCCGGAGTAGTCAAACAGGACAAGTCATCCGGGGGCTCCGTTGACACAACCAAAACACGTTCGGGCCCACAGAGGGTCAGAATGAGCAGTGGCGAGAGGCCAATAGGCGCTGCCAAAGGCAAACAATCAGATACCGAGACAACCACAATGATTCTTTCCCGTTTTTCCTTTCCTTTCCGGCGGGGGGGGGGGGGGGGGCAAGATGTGGCAATAGACAAGACAAGGGAAGACAAGACGTCAGGCGCTTTGCTGACGATTTGTGTCTCAGTTCCGCCGCGGCGATGCGTGCGGTACAGTCGCGTGTGCCGGAGTGAATCAGGGGGGTTGGCGACCATCGTCGCTCTATGGCCAAGGAATGCCTCGCGGGCGTTGTTTGGCTTGACATCCGCTGTACTCCAGAACAATCTGTTGCAGAGAGAGGGGGAGAGAGGGGGGGGGGAGAGTGAGAGAGATAGACAGAGACAGAGAGAGTGGGAGAGAGAGAGAGGAGAGAGAGAGACAGAGGGGAGGGGGGGGGGAGAGAGAGAGAGGAGAGAGGGAGAGAGAGAGAGAGAGAGAGAGAGAAGAGAGAGAGAGAGAGAGAGAGAGAGAGAGAGACAGAAAGAGAGAGAGAGAGAGAAAGGAAGGGAGAGAGGGGGGGGGGGGGCAAGAGAAAGAGAGCGAGTGAGGGTGAGGGAGAGAGAGAGAGAGAGAGAGAGAGAGAGAGAGAGAGAGAGAGAGAGAGAGAGAGAAGGAGAGCTTCTCCATCGCATTTGTGCGTGCCTGTGCCGTAACGGGGCGGAGTCATCAACAGATCAGGATGGAAATGTAGGAATGACTTCCAGAGTGGGAGGAAAATGGGGCAAAAATGGGAGCAAAATAGGAGGAAAACGGAAGAGAAATGGGGGAAATGGGGGACGAAATACTATCCCCGGGTTTTCCGGCGGCCCAATATCCCCATTTCCCCCGGCAGTCCCCTGTGGAAACCCCCAGTCACCGCACCCGCCAATGGCCAAATGGGAAAGCTTTCCACTCTCCGACACTCCCAAGCCCCCGGGGCGAGCACGGAGGCTTGGCCACAGTCAAAAGTGGGGGTAAAAGTTGCGTCAGGAATCTTGGACCCGAACAGAACTTCTGCGGTACATCCCCCACTCCCCCAAACCCCCGCCCCCCGGTGTTCTACAGTCTCTCTCCCATTGGAGACCTTGACACGCGCAGAACGGCGCCACGACCGCCATCATTGCCAAACACGCTTCGCCGCCGCAAAACCTGGACATCGTGCAATGCCGTGCCACGCAATCCCACAACACACACACACACACACTTGTGCAGGAACCAAACGATAAGACCACTGTTGCTTAGCACAAGCAGTGCGGATCGGATGGCACCCAGAACACCTCGTCAGGCCAGTGAGCAATCAAAACAGCACAAAGCACACACACACACACACACACACAACACACAACGGCACCATCGAACCCTCCAACCCTCCAAGCGTGCAGTCAACAACTGCCCGCACCCAAAAGCGTGGGAAAGTGCAGCCCGTACACACCTACAGTCACCACCGGCCGCCAGCACAACTGACGAGACACAGCTCACAATCGGCGAGTGGTGCTCCGGGCCCTGCCCACATGGAAACGATGGTGCACCATCTTGTGGCCCTGTACAGGCAGTTGCCGCCCTTCTTCAGTTGTCACGATGACCCCAGATTTTTCTTTTCTGTTCAGGACAACCCCTAAGCGCAGCCCCCAGGGACCACCAACCGCCAACCGCCAACCACCACCAACCACCAACCGCCGCCAATCGGAACCGCCACCAACCACCGACCGCCAACCGCCAACCGCCAACCTTTGAAGTAGAGAAGGCCCCGTGACCATGAAGCAGAGAGCAAAGAGCGTCCCTGTGAACGTTCGTTTCTGTTGGCGCCAGCAACCCTCTTCCTTCTTTCTTTTCCCCTCAAGCACAGCCCAGCTCTGCCTGGACCGCGCGGCCCGCCGTGTCTCCGCACGCAGGTCATCCTCCGCAGCGGGAGCCTGACCGTCCGGCTGCCCGCCCGGGCGTGCGGCCGCGTGAAGGGCCTGTGCGGGCACTTCAGCCCGGACCTCGGCTTCCGGGACGTCTTCAAGTCGGCCGCCGGGACGGTGTACGAGGGGCACCCCCACAACAACTGGGGCGGGCCCTTTGGGGGCGCGTACCAGCGGGACTTCGTGGAGTCCTGGCGACTGTCCCCCTGGTGGCACCCCGAGGCCCTGTTCTCCGAGGCGGAGTGCCCCCCCGGCCCCGCATCGCCGACCCCCGTGCCGTCGCTGCCGCCGCGGCCGTTCGCCGGGTGCCCGGAGCTGGAGGGGCCGGCTAAGGCTCGGTGCCCGAAGGGCCGCTTCCGCAAGAACTGCCTGACGGACGTGGGGGTGTCGTGCCGGCTGCAGCCGTGGGTCGACGAGTCCATCGAGAGCAGCGATGACTTCGACGAGGTCGGCGACGGAGGTGTCATTGAGATCCCAGAAGTGCCAGGTTGTGAGGGGGGCTGGGCAGGGATGCATTGGAAGGGGGGGGGGGTTTGGCACAAGGCCTTGGTGGTTGGCTCTGTTAGCATGTGGCGGCGCCTATTGGCCTCTCGCCTTTGAACCTTCTGCTATGACAAGCAGGCATCTGTACTACTGCGGGCATCCGCACTGCCGCGGGCATCCCCCTGCCCCTGGGGGGGGAATCCAGAATGCAACTTCTGCCCATGGTGTCCTCCCCTGACGGCCTGATCAGTGCCCGGTATGCGGTCATCACGAAGACCCCAGGCCGGGAGGTGCTCACCACAACCAGCAACGTGAATGTCACACAAGGCCATGGGTGCTACCTCACCAATGTGTGACTTGTATCTTCTGCGCTCTGTGCCATTCATGGCGAGCGCGTTGCAGAAATATCTGCGCTCAGAGTATTCGCACTCTGTCCACAGCAGAGTATCTTCCTTGCTGGCGGTAGTGAGCAGCCCCGCCTACCAACACGCCCCACAAGAGTGCACGGCAGTGCCCGGTCCATCTTTAGGGACCATCCCCCACACTACCGGCCCAAGCTCAACTGTCCACTGTAGGCCAAAACTACCAAAACGCCACAAAACGCACTGGGATCCAAACGAGTGGGAAATTCCAATGACATGACCACAACCACCCCAACGGGAAACCATGGGGGCGCAGTCATGAGCTGCAGCCCGTATGCACACCCTGGCTATGCCGAAATCTGTATTCTGCATCGAACTTGGCCCACAGCGGCCCCTGGCACATTTGAACTGGCCCATTTGATCAAAAAAAAAAACAAAACTGTCCACTGCAGGCCACCCTGGCAATGCAGTGCGACGGAGCTGTGGCAGGCCCTCACGCTCTACCAGCCCTTCCTTCGCCGAGGCCTACCCGGGAGCTACGCCTGTGGTACGCGATTCCCTTCTGCGCTCTGCGCCATCTGTGGTGAGCGCGGTCCGCCTTGCCCTGTTTGCACCATCCATACTCCGCTGCCGGGGGACCCCACGCCCGGTCGCACTCGGGCCCACTCCCCTTCCTGGCCTTTGCCCTGCTGTGCTCCGTACCATCCACGCTGGGTATTGGTTGTTGGTTCATTGTTTCCCTCACGAAGTGTGCGTGCGTGGGGGCCAGCGCTGGCAATGAGCCGTCACACCAAAGGTGGTCGCCGATGGAGAGGGGGCAGTTGGGTGGTCGCACGTTGTAGGCCCGGGGCACCCCTCGCCGATTGTGAGCTGTGTCTCGTCAGTTGTGCTGGCGGCCGGTGGTGACTGTAGGTGTGTACGTGTGCCCGGGCTGCACTTTCCCACGCTTTTGGGTGCGGGCAGTTGCTGACTGCACATCCGCTGTACTCCAGAACATCTGTTGCAGAGAGAGGGGGAGGGAGGGGGGGGGGTGAGAGAGATAGACAGAGACAGAGAGAGGGAGAAATAGAGAGAGAGAGAGAGAGAGAGAGAGAGAGAGAGCGCGCGCGCGAGCGAGCAAGGGAGAGAGAGAGCAAGAGAGAAAGCGAGAGAGAGGGAGAGAGGGCGGGGGGAGAGAGACAGAGAGAGAGAGAGAGGGAGAGCGAGAGAGGGAGAGAGAGGGAGAGGTAGAGGTAGAGGGAGAGGGAGAGGGAGAGGGAGAGGCAGAGGGAGAGGGAGAGGGAGAGGGAGAGGGAGAGGGAGAGGGAGAGGGAGAGGGAGAGGGAGAGGGAGAGGGAGAGGGAGAGGGAGAGGGAGAGGGAGAGAGATAGAGAGAGGGTGCTTCTCTGTCCCGTTTGAGTCTGCATGTGTCGTGGGGGGCAGGGGCTACGGCGTTCAACGGGCGCTAGTAGATTGGATCCGTTCAGCCCTTTGGAGGGACCCGCCCACAGCAACACAGGCCCCATGCACCCTGAACCCCGTCCCTCTGTGGGCCCCCCGTTTGCGTTGCAGAGGACGAGTGGTGCGAGTGGTCGGACCGCCCGGTGGAGAACCTGCGGTGCCCCAACATCCAGAGCCTCCCTCCTCCGCAGCAAGTGCACCGTGGATTGCGGCAAAGTGCTGTGCCCGGGGCTGGACAAGGACGAGCTGCTGAAGGCGTGTCAGGCGGGGGAATGACGTACTTCGTCTCTGCCGCGGATATTGTCTCTTGGGGGCCGCAGGTGCACAGGGCGGCGTGGCTGGGGGGCCGCGGATCTACAGGGTCACGGGGCCTTGGCCTGGCATGGCCGGGCTGCGCAGCCGCCAGCCACGGGGCTGTGGCCCTTGCGGGGGCGGGGGGTGGGGGCGGAGGGGGATCCATCTGCTTTTGGCAGGGGGGGGGGGGGTGGCAAATGCATTTCCCCCCGTTTTTTTTTGCATCTCAAGGTTTTTTTTGTTTGCGTCTTTTGCCTTTTTTTTGGCTTTTTTTTTTGCATCTGTCTTGCCTTCAGTTTCTTTTTATTTTGGCCATCCATGGGCAAATTTGTGTCGCATGCACCATTTGACGGGTGTATGTGTGTGTGTGTGTGTGTGTGTGTGTGTGTGTGTGTGTGTGTGTGTGTGTGTGTGTGTGTGTGTGTGTGTGTGTGCAAATGCATTTTTTTTGCAATTTTTTTTGCATCCCAAGGAGGCGGTCTTTGTTCCGCATCGTTTGCGTTCTGCTTTTTTCTTTTTTGCATCTGTCTTGCCTTCTCTTTCCTTTTATTGTGGCCATCCATGGGCAAATTTGTGTCGCATGCACCATTTCGACAGGGGGAGGGGGTGCCACTACATTTACTTGCATTTTTTTTTTGCATCGCATGGTTTGCAGTCTCAACTTGCCACCCCCCCCCCCCCGCTTTTGGCGTTGTTCCCGGGGGGAGGGAGTGCCTGTTTTCCCGACGGTTTGTGGACACCCTAATTGCCAGGCAGACCCGGTGGCTGCCGCCCGGCGGTGATCGACGACGTGCCGCTGCATCACCACCGCTTCACTTGTTAGTGGCCCGTCCCCCGGCGTCTTCGTGTCGAATTCCTTGTGACAGAAAAGGTACCCCTGGGTCTCGTAGGGTACTGACGGGCCAAGTGTCCTCGCTTTGTGTGGAGTACCTCCTGTGCACACGGGCAACAGCCCAGAGGCCCTTTGGGGCGGGGGGGGGGGGGTGTTGCACAAGGGGGGGGTGGCCGGTTCGAATCTTGACACCCAACCCCCCCCCTCTCCTTTGCTTAACAACTCAGCATCTCCTGGGGAGGGGGCCGGGGGGGGGGGTCTGACACCCCCCACCCACCCCCCCTCAGACCCCCCCCCCCCATTTAAGTGATTGGGCAAATTTTTCTCCGGGTCTTCGGCCAATCAAAAATTTTCTCTGGCACCTTCGGCGCAAGTCAGTTTAGGCCAAAAAATTTCTTCAGCGCCTTCAGCGCCTCTAACAACTCAGGGTCTCCTGAGGAGGGGGGGGGGGGGGGGCACAGCCCCCCCCCCCCCACTCCAGACACGCCAAAGTTTGCGAGCCCATCTTTCTGCAATGTGAGATTTTTGGGGAAAGTGCTGGCGTGGAAGGCGCCGAAAAACTTTTACGCCTCCTGAGGGAGATATGTTTTTGTTTCACCCAACGTGTCTATCCTCAAAATACTCAGATTTTTGTGGAGAATTCAAAAATGGGTGACAAACACCAAACAATTTTGACCCCTGACCTGACCTCCGCGTCGGACCTTGGCTGATGGGAGCCTGAGTTGACGGGCAAAGTTTTTTTTCAAAAAAATCGTTTGCCCCACTTGTATGCGATGAAAATGATCAGCGCGTCACGGGGATCATTTTGAGGTGTGTATGTTGGGGTACCCACCGACCCCCTTGACCCCGGCCGCTGACTGGCCGACCCCCCTCCCTCCTCCCCCCCCTCCAGACCCCCAAAAGTGTTCGCACCTGGGATATTGGAACCGGCCCCCCCTCTTGGTGTTGCACCCGTTGTACCAAAATCACAGGGGCTGTATGCTTTTGACCAAAGTTTTGGAAAAAAAATTAAAAACGAATGCAGCCCCTGTGATTTTGGGAAAAAGGTCGTGCAATAGCCCAGAGTTCCTTTGGGGCCGGGGGTGTTGCACCCACAAAAAGCCTGCAAAGATGGGTTCGCTGCAGACAATGTTTTTGTTTCAATGACAACGATAAACTTTTTTTTCGTTTCATTTTTTTCCGACAAAATGGAGTGTCAATCAGAACACTACTATCCCCCCCCCCCTGAACCAGCCACCCAGTGCGACCCTCCGGGAAGCCGAACACACCCGCACCCGCCCACCGCTATTGGAAAAATAGGGGATGCAAGCAAAGTGCCGAGGGCCCCCCCATGCCGCCCCATGACCAGGTCCGCACGCTGCATCAAGCCGCGAAGGCTTCAACCGGGAGGACAGTACGCGGTGCAACACACCCCGACACTTACCGACCCTGTCCGCCTCACCGATGGGGATGGACCAGGGTGAACGAAAGTGTACATACAGCGGGGGGGGGGGGGGTTCGTGGCACTTGAATTTCGCGTTTCAAATGCACCGCGAAATTTCCCGTGCGAAATTCCGGGTTCTCCGCGAATTTCTTGCACACCAGCGGTACACACTTTGGGCTCTGGCGGGGGCGGGATCCACTCAACCCGGGGACTCCGCGAAACATCCCACAGCGAAATTTACCACCGTGACTTTGACTTGGCGCGAAATTTTACCTCCTCCTACAGGCCCCAGCCCCATCAGCCCCCAGTGCCCCCGGCGTGCGCCCTCCGTGTCCCATCCCGAGCCATGCCACAGCCCTGTGCCTCTCCCCAAACGTAGCCCTATCTTCTTCTCCCATGCTCCAATGCCTCCCCCTGTCGCCCTCGCGGCGGCCCAGCGGCCTCACACCCGAACGGCCGTCCAGCCACCCCCCCCCCCCCCTTCTAATACATCCCTGCGCCCCAGCACACGGGGCGTCACATGATGCCCCGCTTGTTGGACTTTTGGGTTCAAGCCCCCCCCTCCTGAGGAGACCTCTGGGGGGGGGGGGGGTCATTGGAACGGAAAACGTGGGAATAGGCGGGGACTCCCGTTCGGTGGTCATGTACCTTCCCTCCCTCCCCCCCAAACACATCCCATGTACCCGACACGGCGTGAAAGCTTTGCTCTGCTCAAGCAAGGCCCCCCGCCCCCGCGTTGAGAAGTCGCGTATCAGCCCGAGGAGTTCCCCCCCCCCCCCCCCCGTGGGAACACAATTTTGGCTTGTCAAAGGCACAGCAACGGACTCGCGGCGAATGTTTTGTGGTGGCAACCTTCAACAGGGGGCGATGCTGGTGCAGGCAGAAGTGACCTTCCTGACCACGTCTTTGGGGGAGGGACGCGGGGATGGCACCACATGTGGAGGTGCATACGTTGTCTGAGGACCCTGAACTTCGCTGTGGCCGTCGTCTGCAGGCTCGCTTGCCCACGAGAATCGCGGGTGCAGACCTGCTATGAACACGTTGGTCATCAGTCCACTTTTCGTCATCGTGAAGGCACACTACAGGCCACCAGCAACACAGCGCCGAAGAATGGTTAGTGACCATTTATCGGTGACCGTTTGTCAGTGACCATCAGTGTGCGTAACCCCTGCAGAACTTCCCCCTTTCCCAGTCCCCTGCATGCAGCCGTGTGATGAGTATTACGTTCAAGGTTTGGACGTGGATAATAAGTAGGCACCCATTCAAAACTGCAGTTACATCGACTCAGTCTTGCTAGGTGCTGCAGTGATGGCATTTCAACGTTTGCCATCACCCTTTAAATCCCCCCCCCCTTTCTCTCCCACCGCACGCAACCTAGTGTGTGTGTGTGTGTGTGTGGTAGGAAGTAGGCCGGTTGAGCCTCGCAGTTTGAGCATCATTGGAATTGATACTTTGGCACACACGCACACACACACACACACACACACGCACACACACACACACACACACGCGCGCGCGCACACACACACACACACACACACATACACTGCCACACAATGCAGCTCTACCCCTCCTCCCGTTTATTCCTGCATGACATTCACCACCCGCACACTCCGTGTCCATCACACGTCACGTGTGCTGCGTCTGCGAGGTTCCCCCATTACCACTCAGTCTTCACTGACACAAACCAACCCGTGAAGCCAGACCCCTTTGGTTCCAGGCGGAGACAGAGCCCAGGGGACTCGGTAACACACGCTGCCTGCCCAGCGAAGTAGAGTTGTAGGATTTGTGGAGAGCAGTCACCCTGGCAATCGACAAGTCATGGTGTTGTGTGTGTACGCTGTGAGCGGCTACAGCGTGGGAGGACCTGTGCTGTCTCTTGTCTCTTGTTCCAGCGCCCCAGTGTCCCCCGTTGCTGCTCCTATACTTGACAATCATCACGCTGTGTGCACTTCAATTTTCTCCCGCCATCACTCTGCATTGTCTATGCCATCACTCTGTACCATCGCTCTATACCGTCACTCTATACCGTCACTCTGTACCATCACTCTGTACCAGCACTCTGTACCGTCACTCCACACCAGCACTCTACACCGTCACCCGTACCGCTGCCCTATCAAACTCCGCACTGATATTGCACTGTTACGGCCTGGCGGCCTTGTGCCCAAACCATGACCCCAAGGAACCCAAGTATGGGGAGGGCATCCCAGGCGAGCCGAGTCCCAGTTAAGGGCATCCACTGTAGAATACAGGCAAAGCGCCCCCTGGTTTTCTGTCTGTGCGAGCGCCTTGCACGCGCTGTGCACGAAGTTTGTGTAGGACCATAAATAGCCCCATAGCAGTGCCTTGTACCGGTAACAGTGAGCCCTGTTATGCATTTGTTGTTTGCATGCCTTGCCCTCATTTTTAGTGCATTTATGTGTGTTGTTGTGCATACAGGTTCGTGGTATCTATCGTGAATTTGGATTTAGATTCTGAGTACGTAAATGTGGGCCTCGTCAACAGGAGGTTTACCAGCAAGATTTCCTGACGGCGCATCTGAATTTTTGGAAGGAGGAGAAGCCGGACTATCCCCTACTCCCGCCTAGAGTTCCCTTGGTTGTGAGACAGATTTTGATAGTGGGCAAAGGGAAACACATTCCAAAGGACATGGAAGGGGTTGGGTTTCCCCAAGCTTGCAATGAGGAAGAAACACAGAGGTTGCAACAAAATAAGGCACGGAAGAAGTGGAGGGAGGTTGAAAGGGTGGCATCATTCAGGGACCTAGGAGGGTTGGGGGCCGGGGTTGAGGTGAAACATGAGGCTGTCCAACATTGTTGGGGTGTAGTATGGTCAGTATCGGCAAGAACATTGCCAATAGTAGCAAAAACCCCCAATTTCTCCCTGGCATTTACACGCTGTGCACGATGTGCCCGCGCTGTGCCGGGACACACCCCAAAGCACGGGCAGCAGCACCCCGGGGGGGGGGGGGGGTTGACGAATGATGTTGCCCTCCTGCTCCCGCATTAAGGCCATTCTGCACTCCGTTACAACGGACCTTTTTGCGAAAGGCGCCTCGGGCCACTTGCGGCTTTTGACAAGCTTTCCTTTCTCTCTCGTGATCTGCATGTGCTGCATGCTGTGCTGACATCGCCTCAAACAACACTGCACACGTGACAGCTCACATGTTACCATATGGGGGGATGGCTCCTAATGCGGCAGTTTCACCCGTCTATCGCAAAGGCGGCAGTGGCTCCACTGCACCCCTCAGGCCCAGGGAAACATCGCAATTCCGGCGGCCGGCGCGGTGGTTCTCGGCCGAGCGTCCGACCCATGCCCATGCCCGTACCCATACCCATTGATTTGGAGCAGAAGGTTACACATGCAGGTCGCCAGAAGAAGTACACCAGAAAGAGGGGGCATCAAACAACGTATTTTGTACCTTAACACCGGGCCGCGTCGCCAAATTTGCAAGACCCAGTTCCTGCACTACTTCAAAATCTCTCGCTTTGTTGTGGAGTCTGTGGCCAAAGCCAAAGCAGCCGACCCCCCCCTCCCAGGCAGGCCTTTGCTGGGTGGTTTCGGTGGGTCCGGCGTGTCTCGTGCCGACTAAAGAGACAGCCCCCGGCCAATGCGATCGTCTGCATGGGACGCACGTCTGGGGACATGCCTTGTGCCTGTTGCATCCCTGTCCCCGGGGGCCCTGAGCCAGATATACCGCTGACCTCCCCTACAGTTTAGGCACCCCTCCCTAAAGTTTACGTACCCCCCCCCCCCCAAGGTTTAGGTACCCCTCCTAAAGTTTACGTACTCCCCCCCCCTAAGGTTTAGGCACCCCTCCCTAAAGTTTACGTACTCCCCCCCCCTAAGGTTTAGGCACCCCTCCCTAAAGTTTACGTACCCCCCCCCCCTAAGGTTTAGGTATCCCTCCTAAAGTTTACGTACTCCCCCCCCCCTAAGGTTTAGGTACCCCTCCTAAGGTTTACGTACCCCCCCCCCTAAGGTTTAGGCACCCCTCCCTAAAGTTTACGTACCCCCCCCCCTAAGGTTTAGGTACCCCTCCTAAAGTTTAGTCCCCTCCCCCAAACTTTAGGACCCCCCCCCCCGGCCTCTCGTTATGAAGCAGCCTCCGTACCATCTGCCAATCAATGGTACCCGCTCCAACCCCACTCAGATGTCAGTAGGAACCAGCCGCATTCAGTGCATGCCACACTGGGGCTCAGCTCAACGGCCCCAGGTCCGCTCTGCCAGACACGAGCAGCAAGTCTGCCTGGGGCGCAGCAGTTGTGCATCCACGGCCCCCTGGCCGGGCTCCAGGCATCAGTTGACCTGTCAATTCTGCATTTGCAATGGTGCCGCAGCCCCGTGTCATGCATGGGCTTTGGCTCTCTCTCTCTCTCTCTCTCTCTCTCTCTCTAATTCAGACGTGCAGTGACCAAATCTCTGCGACGCTACGAGTTTTTGTTTTTGTGCCTTGCCTTCGTTGTCTGCGTCGATGCGGTAGGAGTTCTGCAGCAGATTGCCTGAACGCGGAGGGAGTTATGCAGCCAATTTGTTGGATATGGCAGGAGTTAGGACAGCCTTCCGCTTTCGGGACCCGTTGCAGTGCATGAGCGACGTGGGCATTTGTTATCTCCTGCGCCAGGGGCCATGATGCTGCAGGGGTCATGCAGCCATTAGTCATCTCCTGGCTCTCAGGAATGGGATGTAATAGGCAGGGGTGATGTCGCCATGTTGCCTCCGTGCACCCAAACCCAAAACACCCGGGGGTATGTACCACAGCGCAAATGGAGCGGCACAAGCAAATGCAGGACCGCAGAAAACGGGGTGCAATCGCAAAATGGGTACTGGTTGCTGTGCCATGGTGCTGCAGTACATGGGGAGCGAAAGGGGATTTGCAAGGACACCCTTCATGCACTTTCTACTTCACCTCTGCTCAAATGTAGCTCCCAAATGCATTCAAATCACGGCGCCCACATAGCCCAAGGTCAATTTTCCAACAAAGCGTTGTGTTTCATTTTTTGAACCAGATTGCAACCAGATTGTGTGTGTACATTCGCATAGAGGTGGGTGGAAGGTAGGAGTGGGGGAGCATGTGGCACGCAGCCTCAGGGGATGGGCTCAAGGTGCAATTATTTGGCCATCTCACCTCACTGGTACCCGACGGAATCGAGCCACATCACTCACTTGAATTATTTTGTCACACATTATGTGTTCCGCATGCCTATTGCTTATGTAGGGGGCATCCTTTCTCATGTTCTCTTCAAATCCAACGTTCATGAGGTGTTTTGATAAAGTGGCGGTTGCCTTTACATGATGAGCTCATCTGCGATTGCAAAGGGCCGAAAAGGACAATTCGGTGGGTGGGCATGTGGGTAGGCAGGGTAAGGGTGTGGGTGTGGACGGGCGTGTGGGCGGGCGTGCGGGTTGGCGTGTGTGTGCGGGCAGGGTGCCCCCCCTCCCCCTTGCGCAAGCACGGCCTTGTCTAAGCACGGGGTGGGCGTTGAACCGCTGTTTTTAGGAATTTTTGGGACCACTGTTTTTGTGGTCCCAGATGTAACATGGGGTTTAAAAACAGTCTACCACACATTGCCACCCGATGATGTTTGTTTTGATGTGAATCTTAGCCATTCCCGATATTTCCCTTCCACGGCCTATCGCCATCTGAGGGATCTCCTAAGGTGGGCGGTCATGTGTGTTTGCCATCATGTGTGCCACACGCAGGCACGGTCTTGTCTAAGCACGGGTGGGCGTTGAACCGCTGTTTTGCCTGGTTTTTTGGGACCGTGGCCGTGCTTGCGCAAGGGGGGGGGCGGGGTAAGTGTCTAGGTAGGTGGGCAGGTGGTTGGGTGGGCATGGAGGCAGGCCCTGTCAGGGTTTGGGTGGGTGGGCAGCCATGTGGGTGGCCTTGTGGGGGAAGGGTCTTGGTAGGTAGGTCGGCAGGTGGGTAGGCAGGCGGGTGTGTGGGCTGGCGGGCTGGCTAAGGGTCTTGGTGGATGGGTGGGCGTGAGGGCAAGTGTGTGGGCCAAGCAATTGCTTTGTGTGTCGCACACCCTGGCCTCAGGGGGTGGGGGGGGGGTGGGTCAAAGGGTGGATGCCCCCCTCCCCTCCCCCTTGGGGGTGGGGGTGGGATTTTCTTGGGTGCTGGGTTTGCGACCCTTGAAACTCAGGGATTGAAAATTTGATATACTGTTTACGCTATCAGACGCCTGTTGCACAACTTTCGTCAGATCTGGACGGTAGTCGAATGGTGGACAGCATGTTCTTGAGAACGAAGTGGGTGTGGGTTGAAGGGTGGGTGGGTGGGTGGGTCACTTCTAGCCCTTGACCCCCCACCCCCCAATGGTCCCTGAGCAATAGCTTGGTGTGGGCTTGTGGGGCTTGGCGAGGTGCATGGCCAGCTAGGTGGGCATGTGGGTAGGTAGGGTAAGGGTCTCGGTGGGTAGGCTGTCGATGGGTGCGTTCGTGGGTGGGGTAAGGGTCTAGGTAGGTGGGTCAACGGCCGTGGCGGCTCCTTGATGGGCTTGCCACAGTTCTGGCAACGTTGGCGGAGCCCTAGAAGGCCCCTTCAGCAAGTGAGTGGTCCACCCTCTCGCATTTCGGTTTCACTGTGTTTTTAGTGGCGATGAAGTGGCGGTTGAGGGCAACCAACATGCTTTGCGATCAACAAAGTGTTCTTCTAGGGCTGGCACACATCCTTTGGGCCCTTGGTGCTGCTGAAGACCGCCTTGTTTGTCCATTTGGCCCTTTTCATTGTCCCCAACAGTCAACTTGTGGTCTCCGAGACGGTTACAAGCGGTTGACAATGTCGCGCAACATGTGATGGAAATGTGTGCGAATGTAATGGGCACAATGTACATCGGACGCAAATGCAGTTCACACAAAATTTCCTCAGAGTTTGCACACAATCCACAATATCTGACGCATTTTGTCGCACGACCCATGTAATATTTTTAGACTCCCCCTCCAAGCCGCCCGTAAGGGCGTGGCAGTCTTCCACTACATTGTACATATGTCCATCAGAAGCCCCACTGCTACAGTGGCTCATGCGCAGGCATGACAGGTTGATTGCACAATCTTATACACGTCATCGAGATCCCGGTTTGCGCGACTGCGGAAAGGACGTGCAACGCATAACCATCATTAGTGCTCAACATCCCCTTCCACATCGCATGACTACCAGACTGCTTTGCGGTTTGGTGGAGTATGCGACAATGGGGCACGATTGCTGCGGCGTTAGTCAGTGGGCAAACGGCCGAATACCTGTTTTCTTTTTCCATTGGCTTGCCACAAGGCAGTGGTCAAACCGCGTCCATTGATGCTATCTCATGAGTCCGATGCCTACTTTCCAAGAACTGTCTTGAGTGCTCTCCTTTGAACAAGTTGAGTCAATCAAAAAAGAAAGATGGCTGGATTTGGGTTAGGGAAAAGCACCCCCCCCTTGCCCATCCCCCCCCCGGGGGGGGGGGGGGTCATTTGGCCCATGAACAATAAGAAATCAATAGGAAAGCATGGGCGCCAAAGGCGCTAAAGAAAATCACCTCGAAGAGGGTTGTTAGATCAAGCGCAGGTGCGTACGCCATATACCCCCCTATTTTGGGGTCATTCACGTACCATACCCCAGGGTATGGTACCGGTTGTCCAACCCCTTGTAAAATCATCATTTTAGGAGAGAAAATGATCCCCCAATGAATTTTTCGTTTTTGACCCCCTTTGGCCCCCCTACCCGGGTACCCCTTTTTGGGGGGGTGGGTGGGGGGGGTGTCGGGGGGGGGGGGGGTCAAAACTTCTTTGCATATTCTGGGTGCTGTGTGTGGATTTGGACCCAGGTCCGGGGCAACTTTTTTCTTGTACATGGACCCCCAAACCCATGGCGGGGGTCTCGGGTCCGAACTCCGGGTACCCCTGGTCGCCCCCCCCTATGGGCCCTTGCTAGTGAGGACTTAGGCGTTTTCACGCTGGATAAGGCTGTTTAGTGACAGCTGCAAGATTTCCAAAATTCGACTTTTTCGGAAACCCTGCTCTTGCCCCTGGAGTGGGTTTGGGTGATGATTTAGTGACAATAAGGGTACTTGAGCACCCATGGGGACCCACGTAGTGGCCGCCAAGCCTATATAGCCCAAGCCATGCCCCCCCCAAAAGCCCCGAAATTGCCGTTGTGTAGGCTGTTTGGTGACACCCGCAAGATTTCCGAAATTCGCCTTTTTCCGAAACCCTTCTGTCGCCCCTAGGATGGGTTTGGGTGATGATTTAGTCACAATACGGGTACTTGAGCACCCATGGGGACCCACGT